>OMKX01058487.1:0-14479 GCA_900302425.1 Brosme brosme
GGGGGGGGAATGAAGAGGATGATGATGATGATGATGATGGGGGAGACAAACAGGTGATCAGGTGTTGAGCTAACGAGACACCTGGGATTAGCATTCACCTGGGACCATTTTTATATGATAACTATAATTACCATAGTGTTAACAAGGGTCGAGAGCTTAACATGCTTGATGGCAAGTCCCTATATGCAAGTATATGACAGTGGCTAAGCGTATATTAAGCCAAATACGCAAAATGGGAGACAGTAGAGTGGCTACAAAGTAGCCAAGCACTGCTAGAGACGCCCTCCGTTGGGATACACAGTACAGGGACATTTCATTACACATGGGTGTGTGTGTGTGTGAGCCATGCATTGCTTTAACGCATTCAATTCTAGTTTTCTCTTTTCTTTAGGGAACATGTGGGTTTCAAGAGTCTTTACTTTGTTTCTGTATTGTTTAATGCTACCCTTCTGTCTCTACATTCGGCACCTATTGCACAATAACCGCCTACGCTATTTCCTTGTCCTTGAGAGGGGCTAAGTGTATGGGGGTGTTTTATAATGTGGTCCTTTGAAGACCACTGAAACTGTACCCCTCAGTAAGGGAGATGGTGATAAAGTGGAGTTGAGCGGACCCACCACGGCCTGCTCAAACAGCTCCCGGAGCTTCTGCTCAGACTCCCCGGAGACTCCTGACACCAGCTCTGGAGCGGACACCTTCAGCATGGGCAGCTCCATCTCCTGCACCACCCCATCACATTACGACACATCAGACCAGAGGACCAATCAGAACACGACACATCAGACCAGAGGACCAACCACAACATGACACATTAGACAAGAGGGACAAATAATTAGCATATTAGACAGCATATGTTGACTGAAATTCTAACTTAAATGATTATGTACAAAATAAAAAAGGTTTTACTGAATTTAATAAAGTAGCATCTTGTTAATAAATAATCATAAGAACTTGATAAATGACCAAAAACAATTGAATCAGTTCATTATCTATTGTTGGGACTGACTGATCATCTGTGTGTTGTTGGGAGTGTACTCACCCCCGCTACGGCCTGGGCCAGTAGGGTCTTCCCACAGCCAGGGGGTCCGTGGAGGAGGAACCCCCGGGGAGGGACCACCCCCAGTTGCTGGTACACCTCCGGGTGGCGCATGTGGATCAGCAGCTTGCACACCTCCTGCAGGGAGGAAGGACACAACCATTATAATAGCTCAACCCGCTACTGCGCCAACCAAAGTCAAAGTGTTGTATTTATCAAATACCCAGTACAAAACAGGAGGGTCATTCTGGACAATGAAATCACTGTGACAAGGCAAGGGTTGACTACATAATTAATAGAAAATAGAATTGAAATAGAAAAAAGTTATACAAATATAATATATATAATTGATGTGATTCTGAGGTGATCTATGAACCTTGTCATTCCCTTTCTCTTCCACCCTCTGTCTTGTCGGTCTTCACTCGTCCATAAAGGCACAGAAATCTCATAAAAACATATAATCTTTTGGGAAAGTAGACAGTGAGGAAGCGCTAACGGGTAAAGCAGAGTTAACGGGGAAGCGAAGAGCTAAAGGATGAAGAATAGCTTACCGTCAACGTATTCTCGTTTCCTCCCACATCTTCAAACTTGAGTGTCGGGTACTGCAGCTCGGGGAGTTTGGACTTAACTGGAAAATAAATCAGTTCTATAAACACTCTATAAGTAGCTGATGTATGTGTAGCCAAACGGAGTCTTGTATCATTAGATTATAAACTACATTTCAATAAATATTGTGACAATGCTCAGAATGCATTGCAAATCAATTTTCTAAAGAGATTTTATATTCTAATTGGTAATCATATGATACTTTTTCTAAAGTACTAAAAAACAAACACGACTTATAAATATTTGCCATCTAGTACATTGTCCAGATATACGTGTTGTTATTATGGCCCGTTTCTAATGTGTTTAAATGTAGGAGTCATGTGACCCGACATGGCGCTACCTTTCTTGCTCATGATGCTTGCTTCGATATCTTTGTCGTCCTTTTTACTCTTTTCCATTTTCTGCTTCTTTGACCGTTTCGTTAGCCTTCCTTTCTTGGGCGTTTTCTCCGGTTCCAGCATGGAAACATCCGTCTCCTGTAAGGACATCCATTACAGCGGTTTAGAAGAAAACTGGACCATTATGTTGTATGCTAGTACACCAGTTATGTACTCACAATCACCCCTGTATAATGAATTACATTCAATTTAATATCATTTATACAGTTTACTGTTACTTTTTCTAATTAAATAAATGTGAGAATGAGGTTAAAATCATCTTTCCATCAAAAGCTTCTTTGTAAATCTCTCTTAAAAATATTTTTATATTCTTGCTTTTAATTGATGCTGCTCTTTCAGTGTTTTGCTTTTACTGTGTTGTTAAATGTTATTCTATTAAAATATTATATTATATTTGAATATTAATCTTCTGTATCCATTTCCTTTGTAAAGCACTTTGTAGTATTACCAGCTTATTGTTTTTGGATGCCTCGTCTTCTTCACAGAGGTCGATCAATATGTTGGGTCGCCCCTTGTCGATGAACCACCCTCCCGAGGAGACCTGGGTGCCGGGGCCCGTGGTGCCCCCTGTGGCGCCCCCTGGGGTGCCCCCTAAGCTGTGGCTGCTGGGTGTGGAGGCAGAGTTTCCAACCTTGGGCAGTTCCCTCCGAGGGGAAGAGCCGGCGCTGTCGGGGTTTCCCCGGCGGTAGAGAGACATCAGCGAGTTGTTCATGTGGTTGGCCGACTAGGGGAGAGAGAGGGGGGAGGAGTGTGAGGGGGAGGAGGGGAAGGGAGTAGGGTGAGGAGAGAGAGATGCGTGAGGATGAGTGAGGGGAAGGAGTGGGGTGGTGGACGGGAGACAAGAGAGGGAAGAAGGGACAGTGATGGAGGTTCTGATAAGGATTTTGCTGCATCCTCCAGCCAGAAGAACTAGAACCTTAACAGGTTTTAAATAAAGAAATACATCTTTGGGGTGTTACTTAGAAAGGAGTTTAGATGTTCATCCTTTGGTTTATTTGAAAGTGCATTTTTGTTGCATTTATTGTTTATCATCATCCCGTACTATTTTAATCTGCCGTAAGGGAGGCGTAACAGAGATCCACCTACCGAGGGGTCTAGGATGTCCTCCTCATCCGCATCAGAGCTGTCCTCTAAGAGGCTGCTGTCCTCCCTGCATCACAAACAGAAGAACAGTGTGCTTGGTACTAAGGACATGACAACCAATCAAATCGCTTCCTCAGTATTTCTGAGATCACTTTGGACACCAGACAAAAGAAAATTGAAACAAAATATGCTTGGAATTAAAAAGTAAAGGCAAACCACAGCTTCACAAAAGGTCACATACCATAATAGGGACGTGTCATATGTAATGAAAGGGCGCATGCATAACATCATGAACAGTAGAGCCTGAATAAGCCTGACTAGGCTGGGTTACCCTGTGTCATTGTGGCTGTGCTTGGCTCTCTTGGCCAAGTGCTTGCTCTCCAGAGCGTCCAGGTTAGACTCCGTCAGAATACTGTCATGAGCTGGAGGAGACAAGGGAAACATCATTACATCATGATCGGTCTGACTCGAAACAAGGAAGGTTGTGGCTTGATTTGGAAGAGAGAAATCTGTGTGTGGGAAAACCATTTCTCATCTAATGGTCTCACCGTATCATATTTCTTTACGCGGGCAAAAGTGCAACGGTTGTCAAGAATGATATTAACATGTAGACATGTAGATTAGAAGTCTAACTGGCAGCCACATTACAAGAAAATCTATGAGTGATCTTAGTATCAGAAGTAAAGCCACTTTTGCCGATAGATGCTTACATTACAAGGTACACAATATCCACTAGCATATCGCTCATCTCCAATTTCTTTAAACCTTGGGATGTCAGTTTTTGAGGGTGAGTTACCTTTCTCCACCTGGATCCTGAAGGCAATCTTATTCCTCCTGCCGTACTCCATCCTATTGATTAATTACAATTGGACACTTTAATACCGACACGTTGACTTACTGTTCCAAACTGGAAGTCCTGACTTTCTAAAAGGATAGGAGACCTAGTAGAACATGATATTTACAATAGGGATGTATATCGTGAGGTCACTCACATCGCTATGACCGCCTCCATTTCAGAAGTATAGGAGCATGTATTGTTATTGGTAATAATGTTGTTTTGGTCATTGTTAAGTATCGTGAAATGATTTGTCATTATGGGGAGACATTGTTGTGTTTGAAACTGCCACAGCGTTTCTCATGCGAGACATGGCAAAATAAAGATGATGACAATGATTAGGCTAGGTTGGTATATTTACGATTTTACATCACTACAACTCTCATCACAATATGGCGGAGTATCGCCCAACAAATCACATGATGCATTCTGATATATTAAGCTTTTATCCAAAGTGACTTACAGTGACGTATTTTATACATCAATACAATACATACATTGCAGGGGTTAGGGCCTTAGGGCCTTAGGGCCTCTTGCTCAAGGATGCCTACAGGTAGTCTGCAAAAATTGGGGATTGAACTCAGAACCTTTAAGCTGGGAGTCAAACACCCCAAACACAGACTATCCTACCTCGTATTATATTAAACTAACCTGTAGGTCTTTTGGAGTTCCACCGCCATGGCTGCCACATCTACGTACTCACTGTTGATGGAGCTGAGATACTGCAAACCAATGTCATAAAATCAAAGTCAGGTAGCGTCGAAAGGTAATAATGTGCAACACAATGCTAATGTTACATGTGTGTCCATCAGTGTGGTGTTCGCGCTGTTAGACAGTAGAGAACTCATATCCATATCCTATTCACTTTTAGCAATGGAAGAAGCATTAAAGTGTAATTGAACCCCCTGTTTCAGCTCAAATTTGAACTGAAACAGGAAGGAGGGCGAAGTGCTATCCCCATGGTATTGACCAACGACAACTTTGTGATACTTTTTGAAAGCTAGGACCATCGTTGTGTATTTGCGTTGTATTGACAAATGTTGTATATGAAATGTGCCACACACCGTGGCATTATACTATTAGTGTCCCAAAAGCCTAACCCTTATCGGTGGATATCAAAATCAACCGCTGCCCAGACGGAGCTCCACACATCCACACCCACAGACCGTGGTGTTATAGGTCATACTATTAGTGTCTGAGACGCATGTCCCTCTCTCGGAGGCGAACATCAAAACAGTGCTCCACACATCCACACACACCTCGCGGCCAGTTTCCCTTTGTCGTAACGTGGAAGTACCTCAGAAAAGGCACTTCCACTTTACAAATGCAATGCAACTTGACTTCGGAGCAGAGGCGAACGTTCACAAACTGGTTGGCAGAGAATGGCATACATAGGATAGGGATAAGACATATTACGTTTAAAACAACAACAAAAGAGATTATGGCTGCACTGCACCTTCAACAAATCTGCTAATAAAACACAGCCATAGCAACGTCCCCTCATCCTTAGTGGTTTATAGAGAAGGATCTTTTAAGTATAACTTTTTCTAAAACCTCAGGCCACCACAATTTCCTTTCCTTTGTGTCACATGTATGTTGAAATTGAATGTGTCTGAAGTAGGATGCACGAAGGGGTCCGTTTCAATTATTGGAGTGTATTATTATTATTATTATGGACTAATATGTTGAAACTGGTGGCCGTGGGTCGAACATGATTGGCACGCACCTGCTCCACTCTGTGTTTGAGCCGCCCGTCAATCCCGCCCCCACCTCCTCTGTTCTTCATGGCTGCTTTCGGTCACCTGCCGGCAGAGGTGGAAGAAAACATAAAAATACTATTAGTCTCTTAGTCATCTTCAATGTCTGTCAGTTACTTGTAGATATAACTTACACTTGAGTATTAATCAAGGTCTTCCCTTTTATTACCTGTATTATTTGAATAAAGTATATACCTGTGTAGTGTATCAAGTATCTTATTTTTTTTATGAACAAAATTGTGAGCTTAACAAAGAAAAAACGTTTTTCTTCACAGATACGGTCAGCACGCCTGTCTACTTAGTACTGATTATTTACTGTAAACTGGTCAAGGAGGTTTTAATAGTTTTTCAGCTATTTCAAATTAGTGCACATGAAGTAGTAGCTTGAGAGATTTGGAAAGAAAAAACGAATTCCATTTCAGCTATTTATTTATTTAAATGTTATTAAGTTGTACTTTACGTCCTCCCAATCAGACCAATTTCTAACACATTCCCAAACACTCACATTTACAGCGAATTCAGATACATTCAGTAGCAGGTAGCCAGTGGACATTGGGTATCGAACCCCAACCTTTCGTCTGGGAGTCAATCACCTTAAACACGACTAGACATAATTGGGAAAAACTGAGGCTCAGCAAATCCAATCGCCTTTCTAAAATTGATAAAACAGTCGTTAATGTGAACCTTCTGTGAAAGATGTAATCCGAAAATGTAAGTCTCAAATCTGTAACGTTATCGTAAACCAGAGAGCAACACTTTGAAGACATCGTATAGGATCCAGTGTTCACATCTAAGCAAATACCGCAAAATATATTTCATGGAGTCAACAGTCATACATACCGTAACAGTTAGTGGTTCATAATCCGGCAATTAAACACAATAATTCGTATGATGGCTGTGGCTCTGTAGTTACCGAACCCACGTGTTGTAAACACTGGGAACGTTTCCTTCCGGCAGAAAAACAAACATATCCGGGCCACGTTTTTCAAAGTAAAACGACCGATAACGGTACAAAATATAAGACAGTGGATTAAACAGCATACATTATATATACAATTCATTAATTCATTCATTAATTCATTAATTAATCAACAAAACTCAGTAAGTGTGCCTAGACAATCCTGACAAATCTATGCATCAACACTCAACTTAGACCCAAATTAGATCTGCACAATTGAACAATCTGGTTATACACCAAATTTATTTTACACCTAATAATATTTACAGCTCATTTTAATTGTAAATGAAACATTCAATAAAATATATCAAAAATGAGTGGTCAAACATCCTGAATAGTGGAAGATGCAAGACACTACATACAGTAATAAGACACTTTATTAACATATTCAAGTAGACGTATTTGTGAACCTATGTGTGTACATTTATCTATACAGAATACATCTTCTTCAACGCTAACTGTTTTCAGTGGAGGAGTTGGACATGGCTTCAGAGAACTGCCAGTGGACTGCAGGGGTCTGGGAGTTTAGAAAGTCCAGTCCTTTAGCAGTGCCGGTGGTGTAGAGGGATCCACTGTTGTGGTTGTAGACCATCACCAACACCTCACAGTTACATGTATGGAGCTTGTGGACCTGCAACAAACACAAGATATACATGTAAAATTCTGGTACAGTTGCTTTTTACATTTTGGATCTTTTTTCCTTGTCGGCACCAAACTTCTGATTCTGATTATCTGACAAACACATTCTGATATAAACACAAATATAGGCATAAATTCAATCTAATTTGAAAAATAAAACATAAAACGTGAGTGCCTGTGGGCATGTGAGTGAGTGCATGTGTGAGCGAGCGAGTATGTAAAATCTATTAGTCCATTTTTTCACCTGATCCTCCATAGCCTGCATGAGCTCACTGGCCATCTCTTGATGCTGGTGCTGATCCTGATCGTGGTCTTCCTGATCGTCTTCTTTTTCCTGCTGCTCCACTGAACTAGAGCTTCCTTCTCCCTCCTCCGGTTCCTGCAAGTCCAGGTCCCGGTTTGAGTCTTCCCGTCCGGCTTCGCTAGACATAGCCTCCTCAGGAGAGCCTGGTGTCGACGTGTGACCAACATCGCTGGAAATCATACCTGTGGTCGAAGGACAACAGAGGAGGGTGAAACCTTACGAGTACGCTCAAACATGCTAACTGTTAGCAGGGTTGGAAGCATGTTGGAGGAAGGGGTGTGCATGGATTGTGGTGATGACTTTAAGATTTTATTGTAGTTAAAGACAGAGACTTTGCTGGTATATATATTCAAGTAATTATGTGTAGAAAGCTGTATGTAGCAGGAAAACTTCAGTAACGTTCCTCACTTTGTAATTGTAATTTCAACACAGGGGAAATATTATACATATGAATTAGATGATATGGTTCAGTTAAATTAAATTCCAAGTTGTGCATTGACATCAAATCCGCCATAATGTCTTTGCTTGGTTCTGATTGGCCGAAGCTGTCCAATACAGAACACCCAATCAGAGCCATCGAGAGACATTTCTCTCAATTCAGAGGAACCTTGACGAGAGACAATGAACACTCTTCCCCTGTGACAGAAAATAAGTGAATCCACTACCTTCAGTAGAAAGGCTGCGTGATTTTAGCACGCAACTCGACTGCTCCTTCACCTGTCCCTCGCCGCTCTTCTTCTTCTTCTTCCTGTTCCGGTTGTAAATCCAAACCTTCACAACATACAGAGATAATAAGACTATTGTCATTCATTAGCTACTTCCTACCATATAATGTACAACGTTACAATGTGGTACCTGGGCTTTTCACCACCGCCTGTCTGTCTTCTCAAGTAGCTTAGAACAAAACCGTGTACACATGCGCAAAGCAGTAGCCGAAACAAGGTTATATCCTTCCTTAAATAACAAATAATGAGCTGTATTTACCTAGCACTTTTAAGTATAGGTAGAATTACTTTGTAAACAAATTAAATGTTTACAATTCAAAAACAGGTACATTTAAATACAAATAAGGGTCAAAAGATAAATAGATTATGATATGCCACACAGAATATTTCATCAGACTTCCACATTTTCAACACATCTATTGTTGTGATTGTATCAAATTCAAGAATAAAAATTGTAGTCGTACCTTTACTTGCTCAACCACAAGGCCTGTTGCTGCGGCAACCTGCTTGACTTTCAGTTTGTCCATTTCACTCCGGTAACTGTGCACTCCCTCTGCCCACATAGACTCAAGTATCCTGCAAAGTTGATGAATGGATGGATAAATGTACATGAAGTTACATTTAATATTGAATCCCAGTTATGATTACAATATTCAAATAACATTGTTTTAAAAGTATTGACAGCACCACTGCAATAAATACTTCAAGACAATGATTTCCTTACTTCCACCTTGTACTCTTATGGTGTACCTTTAGCGATCTTACTTTTACTTTGAAAAGCGCGAACGGAAGTTGAGCATTCGTGTTTTGCTAGCTCCAGTGGCTAGCTGCTAGCTCAAACTAAACTGCAAACATCAGGAATTCAAAAGTAGTTCAACAAAAACAATGAATACCGAATGCCGACTACGACCATCTATCAAATGCATGTTATCTACTTACTGTAATTTATCGTGGCTGAGTGTGGATTTCGGCATCCTTTAAAATCCCACATGAACACTGCAATCCCTTCGATTCAGACGCCACAACCTACTTGAATAGTGGGCGTGGCGTATGTCACATAAACCAAACTTTTTTCGAGCAAATAAACAATAACTATCAGTAATAATAATGAATATTAGCCAATGACATAGAAACAGACGTTACAATAATGAATTATTATAATAATAATAATTAACAATTATAGCTATTAGTATATTAACTTGTTTTTACTTCAGACTAATATTTGAAAAATAATCTGTAGTTCAACACAAATTAATTAAAGGAGCTATATGTAACAAGTTGACTGTACTTAAATCACCAAATTACCATGATATGTCATCAGGGATTGAGAGAACACGCCCAGTCGAAATACTGTCTCTGAAGAGCAATGCTACAGCCAGTATGTACCCCTTTGAAATGTCAGTTCCGGGTAGTAATGTTTGACTTTTTGTGTGTTATGATTCACTATTTTCCAAGTACCCCAGGTTGCCATATATGAAACAAATTGGCACAAAAACATATGTGCTGCATCCATGGAAGCAGGCAAACAAACTGTCTCAACTGATATTGTACTCGATTCCACCTGACCTACAAATCCCCTTTCGAAAAAACTCCATGACTAGAGCAGTGCTAATAAACGGGAAAAATCTTGGGGTTGCATTTGAAAGATGGGGACAGCCCAGAAGGATTTAAAGACGGATGCCACATGAGCTGGTTTATAATTTTAAAACAAATGAATTGAAAATGTACACATTAGCTGATCAACCAGTGTAGGACTCGTCGCTTGTCATTTTCAAAATTGAATAATTTCGCTCATCTCAAAATATAATTTAGCGCTCAGCTCGTCTTGTTAATTCAGTCTCCACAACCTGGCAACCCGTTAGCTTTGAGTCTGGGGAGGAGGCGGGTGGAGACAACTCTCCAATAGTGTGATTTTGGTTACCACTTTTTACCACGCAAATATTTCGATATTAAGAGGAAAACTTGAATTTTGTTGAAAACCTATACATCCCACCCAAAGATAAAGAATAAATAACAGAATCAGGAAGAGCACTTTGTAAGCTTTAATATATACACTTTAACTTGAGACTGTAGAGAATGTCTGTGTCAGAGGAACAAATAATAACAGTGTTTTTGTTTGCAATTGTTTGCATCTGTCTTCGTGAAACTTCCATCCATGATCAAATAAAAGTGGGGTGTCAAAAACATTAAAAGAAAACACAGCGGGATCTGGATGTAATAACCGTAGTAAAAGCTAGTAATTTCTTCTAAATAAGATAAAGGGTACTTACAGAAGACTGGCAGCACATGCAGACGCCCTGCATTCAAAGGTCTTGTCGACATGATTTTCAGACCTTGTTTTTTTTAAACAAAGTACGTAGATATCCGAAATGTTTGTTGGATAAAACAAACTGAAATTAACATGTTTATTTCAGTTCAAACAAGGTTTATTCAAGTTTGTCCAAAGTCCAAACACGTTTTCTCCCAAACCGACACTTACTGAAGTTAGCTGAAGAACGTACTTTAGCCACAAAAATAATTATCTAAAATGTTTACTGAGGTCACAAGAAGAAACGTTCAACATACGGTAACCAGACTCCTGGGAATCAGTTGTTCCCCTTCTCCTTTTTCTTCTTTTTGTCTTTCTTTTTCTTGTCCTTTTTCTTCTTTTTGGAGGTCTTTGTTTTGGCGGATTTGTCCTTTTCATTGTCCTCGCTGCTGGAGCTGCTGCTGTCCTTAGCAGGCTTCATCACATTTCCAGAGACTTTCGGCTCCTGCTGTACCCGGCCGGGCTTGGCTACGGCCTGGTTCTTCTGGTCCATCGCCTCTTCCGGCCGCATCTTTACCGGGGGCGTCCGTCCGCGGGCCACCGTTATCAGCAGTCTTTCCTTGGCCATCTCTTCCTTCAAGAACTGCTTCTCCGGCAGCTCTTGGGAGTGGTGGCCTCGCGGGTTAGGGCCGTGTTTACCGTCCGAGTGCACGTAGTCCCCATGGTAGTCTCGATGGGGTCCTCGGTGGGACCCGGGGTCCCTGCGGTGGCTGGGTTCTCTGGGGTCTCTCCCACCGGCAGCAGGGTGGTGGTGCTGGTGGTAGGGGTGGTGGGAAGGCCGGCCCCCAGTGCTACTGGTGGTGATGTGATGGCCAGGTCCTCGTGGGTCATCCGCAGCAGTCCTACCGTCCATGCGGTGGGGTGGCTGCAGTCCAACCAGCATCAGGAAGCAAGAGCAAAGTCACACGTTATAACACTGACCAAATGCACCTTGCACTAAACCACCACAAATGATCTACAATATATGTGGTAATAATAATGTACTTACGCTGTTGGAGTCTTTTCGACTGTGACTGGCCATGTGGCTTTCTGCAGAATTTAAATCTCCAATAAACTCCTCACACTTCTTGCAGTAAAATCCAATCACTGGTGTCAAACAATCGTTTCCTGTCAAAATAAAACCAAAAGGTTAATTAACGATTCAAATATAAATTAAATTATAACATTGACGAGAAATAGATCATGATTATTGGCCTGATTGACGCAGTTCAGAAAAACTCTGAAAGAAAAACAGTAACACTACCATCCTCTTGGAGTAATCCCTCCAGGTCTTTCATCAAGCTTTCCATTTTTTTAATCCTGGTTTGTTTCTCCCTTCTTCTGGTTTCCTCGTTGCCATTTCCCTGGGAAGGTCGAGAATAAATGTTTTGCTCAGTGTTTGCACCATTCCTTAGTAGTATAGATGGTGAATCAAGCAATTTTAGGAAACGCAAATGGCGTTGGGGAAGATGTTTACCTCGTAGTTTTCTGATGGCGGTTGAGATTTGGTCATCACATCACTTTTTGTGCGCTTCTCCTTGGTGGCTTTAAGAAGAGGGCACAACAGTATGATCCGGTGACGGATGTCAATAAACATTACAGCAACAAACCCTCTATGTCAAGGCAGAGGACATCATTCAGTGAGCTAATTTAATGAGCAGAACATCTGGCTCAGTGGTCAGCCATCTTAGCCTAAGCCTTAGGGATGGGAAAGAAATCCAGATGCCAATTGAGCAATCCAGCCCTTGAGCAATCCAGTGAGATAGGAGGAAGAAAGCAACATTCTGCATCAATATATTCAGGAGACATGTTTGTTAGAATCCTAATTCAGGAAAAGACTCACCTTTAATCAAAGACTGCAGAGTCTCCAGTGCTTGTCGTGCATTTGCGCCACCAAATGCTGAGAAAACCGGAGGGGTCTGTTCAGGTGCAGACCCAGGGCGATGGGCAGGGGAGTGTTCCTTTTCTTCTATATTCACAAAGAGCTTGCTGATGTCCGCGGTGCCCAGGTTGAGGCCCATGTTCTTCAGTATCCCCTGGAGCTTCTCGCAGTCCTTCATCTCGGGAGTACAGGAAGAAGGCTCCTGCCTCGCGATGGGCTCTGGTTTAACAGTAGCAGCAGAGGAGCTCAGGGAGGCTACCCGAGGAGGTGGCTTGAGATTGAAGAGCTCCTCCAGGTTATTGAACATGGGGTTGTGCTGATACTGCTGCTGGCCAACAATAGGGGAACTCTTTGACGGGACAAACTGGTTGGTGGCCAGTTGCCCAGTCTGGGAAATGTGTGCAGCGGAATGCCTTTCGGGTACGTCTCCATAAAGGAACGATTCTTCGTCTTCTAGGTCGTCTGTCTGCCTTTCGTTGGAGGGTTCCGGACCGCTGGACTGGAGCCAGGAGAAGTCATTCCCGACCCTCTCATGGGGAAGGAGCATGCTGTCGTGCTCCCTGGTGACCTGGTCCTCTTGTCCATGGCTGGAAAACCTTTGGTGGCTCCCAGTGGCGGCACAGTCTACCTTTCTATCTTGACCTTGGTTTGAGGCCTGCTCAAAAGAACAAAATATCTTTCTTTAATTGTCATATCTCCTATGCATATTTCATGTATTATTTTGAGATACAGCGAATGTTGGGATATAGCTTAGCAAATTAAGGAAACCAAACAAAATAACTAAAGCAAACAGGATGTTAACCCAAGTAGCTAACTCAAACTTGTTCAAGATAATGACGGTAAAGGCCTGACCTGTATGGTGAGAATGGCATCCTTAAGGGAGGGTAGCCTGTCCTCCAGTTCTTTACTGTTCATCACAAGTTTCAGACCTTGGATCAGAGCATTGGCCCCTGTAGAGCCAGTGGCACTGCAGCTTTTGGTAGGGATGCTCTTCGTCCAAGATTCCTGGGCTAGATTCTTCGGGGGACTGCGACTTCTGCTCCTGGGGGACCGACTCTTGCTTCGAGCCCTCTTGCCCCGGCTGGTACTGCGAGCTCGGCCCTTATGCCTACCATGGCTTTTCCCACGAGTGCGGCTTCGCGCACGACTTTTGCTCCGGGCGCGACTTTTGCCACGGCTCCGGCTGCGTGCACGGCTCTTACTTTGGGCACGGCTCTTGCTTCGAGCACGGCTTTTACTTCGTGCACGGCTTTTGGCCCTCTTGGCCCGGTTGCGACTGCGGCTTCGGCTCCGGGACTTGCGCTTGCTGGACTCGGAATCCGAGGCAACCACTGCCTTTATGGTGCTTGCCGACTTCAATGCATCAGCTAGGTTGTATGCCATGTTCCCTTTGAGATACTCTGGTAAAGGCTTGTTTGCTGCAATGCATCTGAGGAACTCTTCTCCGGCGCGCTCGCTGTTGATTAACACATTTAAAAAAAGACTAATGACTAAGTAGGCATTTAATCGGCAGAAGTGTAAGTAATATTTCTCAAAATTGTATCACGTTCAGATGCAGAAGTGTCTCCGCTCTACATTGGGTGTGATAAACCAACCATGACTATGTGGTGCCAATAGACCTCTGAAGAATAAGTCCCGCCTCCGAGGCTCCGGGTCCATCGGTCAAATGTCTATGGGAAATAACATGGGTTTTTGAATGATCGTACATAACAAACTCTGTAGGTGGCGAAGAAGTAAAAGCTGCTCACGTTTCGAACTACACACTTTTCCCATCTAGTTTCGACTTGGTTTTTGGATTGTCGGTGCCGTTAAAGTAGTAAACGATTAAATTATACTTTAACGGCACCGACAATCCAAAAACCAAGTTGAAACTAGATGGAAAAAGTGTGTAGTTCAAAACGTGAGCAGCTTTTACTTCTTCGCCACCTACAGAGTTTGTTATGTACGATCATTCAAAAAACCCATGTTA
>OMKX01058495.1:2857-14887 GCA_900302425.1 Brosme brosme
GTGCTGACTGGTCCTAAAAACAAAACAAGAACAACAAGCCTGGAAGAGGCTGTCAACAGGCTTGAGGGCAGACTTATCTGCAGAGAGAACTCTCTGTGAACTTGCAAGATCAGGATGGTCTCATGAAGCTATAAGGATGCATTACTCTTAGAAGATATTATGTTTTTTTTTGTCTTTTAAAATCTTTGGTTTTTCATTTGATATCCTCAAGAAGTGCAGATGGTGTTGACTGTAAATATGTAGTTAACATGCATGACAACACACATACATCTATCTCATTGCAAAGGTGATGATGTGACGGTGTATGGGGTGGTGTGCCAGCGCTGGAAGCCGTTTTACAATGACGCTACCTGTGAAGTGGAACTAGTTCTCAAGGCTAACAACATAGAGGTCAACAACCAGCAGACTACTGCAACTTTAATGATGGAGGACATCCAGAAGGAATTCAAGGCCTTCTGGGAAAGCCACAGAAATGATCCCATAGCTGGTATGATATATTTGTAAAGGAATGGAATTGGTATTGGGCCATATTTATGTTTAAAGGGTTTGGCCAGTTTGCCAAGACCCAAGGTCAATGGTTAAAACTGTCTTTGTCGAGATAATGTAAATCAGCCATGATTTTTGTTTAAGTCACACGCTCTCGCAGAGTGCATTTGTTCTGAAAAGGGGCAGTTGGCGAGCCATTATCATCAGCCATTATAGCTATGCCAAACGAGTCTTTGGCTGCTCCCATAGCTGTATCTTTGGTTTGTCCAAAACAAGTTAGCGTATACGGTTTGCCCTGGCATGGTAGTTCTCCCCAAAAGTGCCCATAAACGAAGAAATCCAAGTTTCGATTCTGTTTTTATACACCATTGTGAATGCCCGTGCACTTAGAATCTGAGCGGCGCGCAGTTAGAATTGATGAATGTTAAAGTCATTACAGTCATTGTTACAGTCATTGAGCACAGTGGTGAATTTTGAATCGAACAGTTGATTTTTAATTGCTTCGACCCACCAGTTGCATTGGACTTGCTCTGTGGGGAAGAGGAGAAATTTGTGTTCAGTTGACAGTCTCGTTCTACGTACATTCATCATAGGCCGTGTTCCAATCCGTTAAAAAACACCCCTTCCTACACTTGACCTCGCAACTTATTGAAATGCTGTTCTGCAATAATCTCACTGTCTATAACGCAGCCACCGTTTCAAGATTTCTAACGGTGCGCCTCAGTCTCGTAAGTCCATGAGCATGAGCAGTGGCATGTAACCACACTGTAAACGTGTGGATTAGTTTATGGGCACTATTAGAGCAAACTACCAAGCCAGGGCAGTTTGTATGCGCTGCCTTGTGTTGGACCAAACAAAGATACAGCTGTGGGAGCGGCCAAACTCGTTATAATAGAATGTATATTAATAGCTTGCCAAATGCCCAGTTTCGGAACGTGTCTACACCGAGAGGTGTGTGTTGAACAAAAATCAAGGCAGGTTTATAATCTCGACATAGACAAAGTCAACAATTAACATAGGGTCTTAGTATACCGGCTCATTACTTTAAGTTTAGATTAAATGTAAATTGCGTGTTCTGTGTATTATCTTATAGCATAATAACATCACTTTGACTGTAGCATTTTTGGTAGCATGAAATGTGGACTGTCCCAAGTCCAGTTCTATTTTCCTCCCCACTAATATGGTGGTGAACTTAAGGTGCGTTCACACCAAAAGCGAAGCAAATTTGTGGCGCGGCGAGAATTCATACAAAGTTATTGTAACGATGTGAATAAATGCAAATTTATTCGGCAGCTCGAATGGCGCGCCGCGAACACGTGGTTCACGCCAATTTTCTCTACTCGCGCAAATTACGCAAATTTGGCTCATTCACGTGTTCGCTTAAGTTTAAATATTTGAACTTTGGCACGAATTTCGCTTGATGCTGAATCACTCGCGCGCGAAAGTTTACAGTTCCCGCGAGCAACGTGAGTTGAATATTCACTCCTTCGCTTTTGGTGTGACCGCACCTTTAGGCTTTTGCCTGCCACTGTATTTTCTTTTTAGATTAAGGTTTAGACTATCCTTTTTCCCAGAAGGTTTCAATGATTTAATAATTCGAACAACCGCCTTCTCCCCCAATCATAATGCCTCTTTAAGTCTCTAAAACGTTTCTCTACTATCTTTGTGCCCAGGTAGGAACCAGATATTGCTCAGCCTGTGTCCACAGGTGTTTGGCATGTATGTGGTTAAACTGTCAGTGGCTCTGATATTGGCAGGGGGTGTTCAGAGAATAGATCCTAATGGAACCAAGGTTCGAGGTAAGCCTTTATTTATTTAGCTTTTGGCACAAACAGAATAACACTGAAAAAAGGAAACAATAACAGAATGTTAACGTTTCCATTCAAATATGAACATACATTGTAGTGAAACTTTTCCCAATGAAATAATACATATGGTCTAGATGTATAATTTATGAATATGGATTATAATTGGAGAGGGAGACATGTATGAAATTGTGTTGATGCTAGCATGCTAGTTATTGTTGCACAATCAAGTAATTCCAGCTCGGCATTAGGGTCATTGGGTCTTAGGGACAGGTGGATCAGGGTATTGTCTGGATAACAATTATTTTGATATTTGTCCCCCTCAGGTGAGTCTCATATGCTGCTGGTTGGGGACCCTGGCACTGGGAAGTCCCAGTTCCTCAAGTATGCAGCTAAGATCACACCCCGCTCGGTTCTCACAGCTGGAATTGGATCAACCAACGCAGGCATGACAAACGTTTCCCTGTAACTGTATGCATTTGTGATTTGATGTACTTTTTTGTATTCATTCACACAAAAAGTACATGTAAGGCATTGAGATATTTTATAATGATGAATTGCACTTATTTCATGCTTTTCAAGGCACCCAAGGTGCTGAGTGTGTATGGGGGGGTATCACACCTCATCCACTGCCAGTGTCGAGCCCCCACCTGGGTGAAGCACAGCTGGCCATGTGTGGGACATCACAACGGACCGGTGTATAAATTAAACCAATGCCAATTATAGACTCAATGTACCAATTGGTCTATATTCCTTTGTTCTCCTCTACGGTCACAATCTCTGGTTAGTAGTGATGTAGAGGATGCGGTCGCGGATACAAGCGGCCAAAATTAGCTTTCTCAGCAGGGAATCCGGGTCACTCACCGTGATAGGATGAGGAGCTCTCTTTGATCCAGGAGGAGCTCAAAGTAGAGTCCCCCCCCCAACCTTTGGAGTTGTTCCGGGAACGACCAGCTGTGAGGAGACCCTGGGCTGACCCAGGACACGCTGGAGGGATTATATCGGCCAGCTGGCCAGGGAACGCCCGGGAAACCCAGAGGATGAGCTGGAGAAAGTCACCAGGGAAAGGGATAGGCTGCCCTACTGCCCCCATGAACCTAACCTGGAGAGTTGGGACAGATGATGGATGGATAAAATATATTTATAGTAGAACTTTGTGAGAATATATTGTGCGCATTATCATTGAACATCTTTCAAGCCATGTTCATGATCTCAAATCATTTTTGGAAATTGTAATGTTTTCTCTTCCTTGTGTTCTGACCAACACCCAGGATTGTCGACCGCAACTAGACATTTCTACTATTGGTTTTTGTCTGTTTTTATTGTTGGATTGAAATCTTTTCTTTTCATCCCATTTTGCCCAACGCTAGGCCTGACTGTTGCAGCAGTGAAGGATGGAGGCGAGTGGCACCTGGAGGCGGGCGCTCTGGTCCTGTCAGACGGCGGTCTGTGCTGCATCGACGAATTCAACAGCATCAAGGAGCACGACCGCACCAGCATCCACGAGGCTATGGAGCAGCAGACCATCAGCGTGGCCAAAGCTGGGTAGGGCTCCCGCGCCTGGGCACACTCACCGCTCAGCAGTAGTGTGTCTACATGCATGTACGTTTACTATGTCAACATACTAAATATTCTGTTACATCCATATTGTTTGTTAAGTTTAAGATGGCAAAGCAAGCTAGACAATGCTAAAACTGGGATGAGACCCACCAAATCCTTCTGTCCCGCTGTCCTGCCTCATCAGTATGGTGTGCAAGCTGAACACGCGCAGCACAATCCTGGCGGCCACCAACCCTAAAGGCCAGTACAACCCCAATGAGCCGCTGTCGGTCAACATCGCCCTGGCCAGTCCTTTGCTCAGCCGCTTTGACCTGGTCCTTGTTCTGCTGGACACCAAGAATCCAGAATGGGACCGCATCATTTCTTCCTTTGTTTTGGAGGAGAAAGGTCGACATTTATTTTCTTTGACTTAAAGGCTTATATAGGAATCCAGTTGTGTTTATATGTACTATTTTTCTGAAGGGAATGGAGGAGTCGTGATACGTCCCTGTAGAAGGAGCTGAGAAATTATGATTTTGTTTATGTTTATTTAATAACAGCCTGAATGATTCTCTTAGATTTATAATGACCATAATATGATCTTGATAAATATCTAAAGTCTGAACACTTAATAGTAAAAAAAAAAAAATATGGTCATAAAGTTTGATATAAATAAAGAGTTAAGAATAAATACGTTATCACCAAATAAACGCATACATTGATGCCTTGTTCCTGTTCTTCACCAATCACATTTTCTCAGGAGTGCCAAGTGAGTCCTCTTCCCTGTGGCCCATGGAAAAGATGAAGGCTTATTTCTGTGTAATAAAACACTTTCAACCGCAAGTATCTGAGGAGGCCAACACCATCCTGGCCCGCTACTACCAGCTCCAGAGGCAGAGCAACAGCCGCAACGCAGCCCGGACCACCATACGAATGCTCGAGAGCCTCAGTAGACTGGCGGAGGGTATGTATCAGCCCCTTTAACCATGAAGGGGGTATATCTAACCATGGTCAGTTCTGTAGCAGGAGAATGTCCATGGATGCTCTCCTCACCAATTTAATAGATTTCAGTTTACAAACATTGTAAAAAAATAAAGAAAACAGATTACGAATACAAGGAAATGTTCATGTGTACCCCACCAGCCCACGCCAAGCTAATGTACAGAGAGCAGGTTACGATAGAGGATGCTGTCGTGGCCGTCTCTGTCATGGAGTGCTCAATGCAAGTAAGTGAAGTCTGGACACAAAACAGTAACCAGGGGTTATACAGTGATCGAATATTTGATAAAATGTCATAGTATGTTTAACATTGACATTTAGTTTTAAAAGTGAAAACAGGTATCCATACACATAGACTTGGGGTATGCATCCCATGACAATTCTTCCTTATGCAGAGGCGTCTTTATAGCAGAGGTCAGGCACCAGCAGATGGCGCTGTTGGGCTCCGATCACACCGAACTCTTTTTGAGGTCCCTGGTCACCCAAATCCAAATAGGAAAATGGGCTCATAAATTCAAAGTTGATGTTATAAGTCATCCGTAAAGACGAAGATGATATGTTACTTACTATGATACAATTCTGTTTAATGATTGCTATATTTGCTCATTAGAGATTTCCCCAGGATTGACAAAGCTGGACCTATGTTAACATCAAACCTCTCTTAAGGGAGGTGCTCTTTTAGGGGATGCAAACGTCTTGCATACATCGTTCCCTGAAGACCCCTGCCACCAGTATCAAGTTCAGTGTCAGATAGTGCTGGAAGGACTGAGGCTGCCTGACCTCCTCAAACAGGAGATGGACAGATTCAGCCGGTGAGCGTATATTACAAAAGTTTCCATGTTTACAAAGGGTTTCTGGTGGTCAAATACTAGCGGGAGATGGGAGAAAGAGAAAGACCTTGCCGAGTATGATATTAAGGAATTAATGACTCAAAGTCTGAGATTTTAAGGATATCCAATACTGTTGGATATCCTTCTGAAGATGATGGTATGGTGCCGATTATACGAAAACCTTTGCAGCTGATAAAATTTGTTAAACGCTTGCTTCCCATTGATGAGAATTACAAAATGGCTGGTCCCAGTTGTTAAAATGTGTTCAGTGTGAAGGTATGTAGCAGTTTTCCAAAACTGCAAAAATCATCTCTTCTTGTTAAATTGCACAAATGTCTATCCAGATGTGACTCAAATGATCTTCGATACCATGTTGTGACTGACCCAGCCTGATGCAATGCTCTTGTGTTTTTATTCTCTAGCTTGATGAGTGCTACTGCAAAACCTGGTTCCTTTGCTCCAGAGGGCCACAATGAGAACGTCAACACAATGCACTTTCCAACCGGAAAGAAACATAATGAAAAAACCAATGACCAAGGTTTCGATGATATCACAGACAACGGTCTGGACTGGTTCCATTCACTGAGAGCTGACCAATTGCCATCTTCAACAAAAAACATGAACTCACCAATCATGACCTCAACACAACAGCAGCACAACAAAAACAGACAAGCTACTAGCTTGACTTTGACTCTGGCAGCACAAAGCCAACTTGAGAATAGCAATCAATGTGAGCAGTCACCCTGCGGACCTAGCTCCTCGTCAACTAGAAACAATGTGTTACTGTCTAATAAGTCCCGCTGTGCAACAACCCCGGCCACGTCAAAAGAGAACGCAAGCAAGGAGAGAGAGGGACATGGCTGCAATTCTAAAACTCTCAATGAAAGAAGATGCAGGACAGGGGAAGAGACGGAGGCGACTGCATCAGCAGGTCCAGAGGAATCAGTAGTTCAAAGAGTATCCAAGAAACTGCGAAATAAACGTCTGAGGGAACTAGAGGCGAGCTGTGGGAAGGTAATTGAAGAGGGAAGACGGACAGTGGTTGAAAACAAGACCAGGAAATGTGATGTGACAGATTCAGAGAAGATGCTCCCCTCTAACATCCTGTCAAATTCAAAAACGGGCAGCACTGTTTGGTCTGGAAAAAAACGTTGCCTGACAAAAAGTGTAGCGCGGGATGCTGGTGTTTCTGGCAACGCAGGGATTCTAGACCGCATTGGGCCAATAAATAGGATGGGGGCTGGATCTAAACAAAAAGATACAACTAGAGCGGAGGTAAGGACTGAACACAAAAATGAAATCAATGGAGATCTGCACTCCAAGCTCTCTGGCTTCACGTTCAACCCCAAAGCGAAGATGAGGCCACTGAGCAATAATCTGCGAACTGAGGTTAGCTCCAACTTGAACACAGTGACCCTAATGCACCCTCACCCAAATCCTCCTCGATTCAACACTAATGAACAGCAAGTTCACCACAGCAAAGTCCAAGTAGATAGTCCTGACTCCCCTGCACCCCTGACAATGGAGACATGGGGAAATCCACTAGGGGGTGGTGACCGTAGTGCAAGGACAGAAATGGCTGGAATTAGCAGCGAGAGTGAGACACGACATCAACGAATAGTAGCTGGTTCTGAGACTAATTTCGATCATTTGAATGACACTTTATCCCTCACATCAACAAGTCATGTTTCTAATCCAGTTTCTGCACAAAAGTCAGAGAGTCTTTCATCCACTGTGGCATCCATTACGTTGTCGAAGCTCTCAGGTTTCTCTTTCTGCTCTAGAGAGCCAAAGCCTATAACATTAGGCTCCACTGACATGCAGAAGACAGCTACCTCTATTCATGCAACTGATGCACAGTCAAAGTTAGAAACCCTGATTAAACAAAGTGCAGTTAGGACATATGTGGAACCTATTAATACAGAACTGCAAAACAAAAAGGTGAAACTGGCTGAGAATCATAGTTATGTCAAAAGTGGTGCCAGGCTAATGGCTAACATTGGTGCAGAGACTACTGGCCCATCTAAGAAGAGAAAATGTTTTGAGTTGGGCCCATCAACCAGTAAAGCTGGCCCCAGTACCAGGTGCACGGTCTCTAGCCTGTCGTTATTTAGTTCTGTGGACTTCAATGATCATGATCTAGATTTTGACTGGGACTAATAAAGTGTGAAGTCTGACATAATTAACATCAAAGAAAGCCTTTGAGCTTTGTGGAGTTAATTCTCAGGCTGTGCTCAATAAAGGTGTTTGTTTGCATCATTGTTTGCCCCATTTGTAAAGTATGAACGCTCCACTGGAAATCAGGACAGTTGCAGAGGCAGTGTTGTAATTTTTCACATCGACTGCTCCATGAATGGAAGACTTGCTTGAATGCTTGGAAACCCCTGTATATGAATTAATTGTATCTTCATAAGGCTGGAATAAGTGAATAAAATGATGCTTATCCCAGTCAAGAAGGGCTCATGTTTGTTATATCGGTAACCCAAGCTGTTAATGGCCGTCTACTGCAAATAAAAACGGATCCCTATAAATAATAAAGTGTTATTGATCATTAGGTTTGGTGTCTGTTAGAGGCACATCACAAATAGCAAGGTGCTCAGCCAGCCATCCCACAGGACAATGACATCATGTAATTGAGTCGTGTTCATTTCCTGTCTCAAACAGTAAGGTTCGAGACAGAATCAAGTCAAATGCAAAAAGGCAAACTAGGGCATTTACTTTGATTTCTACTTGCCGACTTTGTCTTAAATGTTGAACCCTTATCAAAGGGTACAACTAGAGTAGAAAGGAGGAAAGATGAACAAACAAAAACACAATGCCCTTGCATACAGCTTTTTTCATGCAAATGAAATGTTCTCAAAATCACATACTATTGGGCAACTACACCTATTTAATGTGTGTTTGTGTGACACCAACAGATTGTGCTTGTTTCCTTTGAAACTAAAATACCTGTCAATCTTCAACCAGTAGCTCACTTCCTCAGACATGCAAAATGCAGAAAACACTTGCTTATTGGAATGGTCAATTACAATGGGCTCCAAATGATTAAAGAAGAATTGCATGTTTTGTATGGAGGTTCAAAAAATTTCAAGGCGTCAAGTTTTTTGTTAACGATGTTTAGCAACACCCATGTTTGGTGTGCAAGAATTTAGTGGGTTGCAGCAGATAGAGTTCCTGTCATCACCAGTTAACAGTTAAACGTGACAGACACTTCCTACTTCAACTTCTGCATTGCAACTCCGTTGCGCACATGAAGAAAAACAAGAGTAAGTTTAAATTTATTTGCTCTATATAAACAATGTGCCATCAGATTCTGGGTTTTTACATTCCATATTTACATTGTAACAGGTCTACCAAATTTGTGTTTCAAAAGTTGGTATATTACTCTATACTGTATATTAGTCTCCATTTCTGTCAGCCGTGGCCATCTTACGTTGAGAGAGGCATTCAATTCAGTTGTCTACTTAAATACCAGGAAGAAGCTCCTCATCCATTTACCTATTGATTGAGCTGATTTAGTAAATGTCCATGTTAAACCATGTTATCAGTGATTTAAAGCATGAGAAAGGAAGAGTTCCGGATGACAGTATAACTTTTTTAAAGTTCACTTGAGGCAGGAATAAGTACTCATCTCTGTATTCATCTATGCAAGTGAATGTCTATAGTTTATTTAAATGTGTTCAATGGCTATTGAAAAGATTTCTTAAAAGATGAATAACAATTTTCTAGAAATAATGGGTCAGCCTATATACTTTAGGAGTTACAACATGCAGAACAACGTGCAGAATATCTTGGTTTAAGATCAAATAATTGTCCAAAGGTTCCAGTTTCTTGATGTTGGAGGGCTGATGCTGCCTGCTCCAATGAGAATAAGTCTACAAAGTCCTTCATCCAGTTCTTCATAAGAATTAGAATATTCCATTCAAGTAATTCCAGACAGCAAAGATCAAGATGAGATGAGGTTAGAGAGTTGGACTTAAATTAAAATGTGAACTTTTTTCATTGATGGCACCTCAATGATGTAAACCTTTTATGATAGTAGACTTATTTTGAGGTTAAAAGGACAAAATTGTTGCAGGGTAACTATTATCCAGCATCTCAAAATAAATTAATGTATTATTCAGAACTATGTGAAACATAATTCTGAATCAATATGCAACACTAAGTATTTCAACGTGTTTTTTGATGGTGAATCAAGGCTATCCAAGCCCTTACTGGGGGAAAACATTTCACTGAGGCGGGAGCTCTGCAGCAGATCTGTGTGTTTGCTTTATGTCTGCTTGACTTCTGTTTTTTTTATGATTATTATTTTACATAATGTGGCGTGTTTGTATGTGAACCGACAGTTTCCTGGCATAGAGGCAGGAAGTGGGGTGGAAAGGGGCAACACTGTGCTCAGAGCTGATAAAACAAAACTGATTCAACATACCAAATCTTTTCTGTGCTCATCCACGCCCTATTATGGTTGGCAAAACCTAGGTTCACCCAGTCTAGTGGAAATCTGTCAATTTGTCTACAAACAACTTTGAATACTCCTAAACTAATGATCAGCAGAATGTTTTTTCTATCAATCCTGAGCCATAACTTTCCTCTAATGATATTTCTGATGAAGAAGCCAACATGTTATTTTATAACTTAAAAGTCAAACCCAAAAAATAACTATATTGCAATATAATAATGACACATTTAATGAACTCTGATAGGGGTATCAGAGACTTATATTATGTTTAGAGACTAAAAATAAAAACAAAATAACATAAGAACATTTTTGTGGTCAGTTTATAATATGATTGTTATTATCAATGATTATTTAGGCTCAGAAAAGGAGGTTTGGATAAATGTATTGAGGCGTAGACAGGTGGCTCCACACTGCTCAACAAGGAGCTCTAATGCTATCCACCATTTCCTGGCATCTATCAAGCATTAGCTTGTAATGATATCTTCGCTGTTGCTCGTATCTTTAGTAATTTATCTTTTGTTATTTATTTGATAATTGCACATCACTGGTTAAGTATTGAGGTACATTTGTGTTAATACCAAAGGTACAACAACTAATCGAAATATTAAAGGCATCGATATTGCTTTATATTTATATAATATATGTATATTTTTCCAACTCTATTGTTTTAATATTTGACGCATTTATGTTTCATAAAATTGCAGGTTAACGTTATATAAAAGCGAAATGCTGGCGCATGCGATGCGATGCAATAATCAAATATTCTGTCACTCAGATCATCTTCAGCCTATTCACCAGGATGAATGCAGTGTCCTCTATCTTAAAAGACCAATGCAGTGTGCTAGTATACTACCCAGGCAGCTTGTATAGTCCAACCATGGATGTATAAAATCTAACAACTGTGAACTTGCTACAGGGGCTGGCCCTCGTGTGGGTGACTTCGCTATGCAGAGAAGGGGCGGGCTCTGATCTCATTTAATGACTTCAGCTCCTAGCAGGCGCTGCAGTGTCACCGTTCTAGCTATTCAGCCTCTTTTCGGCTCGATTATTCCAGTCTCTCTAGCTGCTCTATGCTATCATATATGTATCGCTAGGAACTTGTTTGATTATATTTTGAAAGAGGGAATCGCATTTTGTGATAAAAAATAACTACATGTTTTTATCATGAAATCACGTCGACCCTTTGAGGTATTTTCCCCATCTTTGTCAGACCACGTCTTGGCGTCGTTTTTTTCTCGTTAGCTACTCCTTTGGACTGCCGTTTACAGCTACAGAGATAGCTAGCTGCTGTTACAATGTGGGGTAGAAGTGATTTTGAAGATGGATATGAATCTTATAAAACAGGTGAGCTTTCTCCGTACCGTAAGTAAACCACAGGGGACGTTGCTTCAAGTATAGCTGGGTATATAACGGGAATAATTAGCAGTATACATAAGGGCTTATGCTAAGCTAGCGCTGTCCATCGTTCTGCTTTATTGGAAGGCGCAAATAGATAACCTTACAAACTTCACTGGAAACTGTCACTGACAATGTTCATTTATAAGAAGGTAAAAATATGTTTTCAGCCTTCGCACCAAATGACGAAGACACACGAAGGCCTTGTTGCCAGAGTCATTAATATAAATCAAATGCTTATGTTTCCATCGACGCGTGAACATTGTCCTCTTAAAGGCGATGCGAATGTCCATATTTGTGTCACTGTTGATTTGTCAACACAACAATCTTATAATAATACATGTATCTTCCTACTGTAGACATTCTTCAGCAATTAAATCATAGGCACCATGAAAGATTTTCCTGTCAGAAGTCATGCTTATGTAAACTGCATTCTAACTATACCGGGAGATGTGGGGCCCTTTCTCTTTTGTGATAGGCTAAAGAGAATTGACATAACCATCATCATTGATGTAGC
>OMKX01058498.1:0-15143 GCA_900302425.1 Brosme brosme
GTATGCGTCTTGCCTATATTAAAGTTTTGTGGATTAAGAATTGTGAGGGCAGGACAAAACCACAAATGAGATACCACTAACAACTGGTATCACTAATAAGGAGTGAGATAACACTCCTGACAACAAGGCCCAGAAACATAGTGGTCGTGTTGAATGAAACCCCAGGAATGAATCCGGTAGGAAAAGTTGTCTTGTCCTCTTTCTGTTTGAGGTCACTTGTGATTCTCCCATCTGATTTGACCCATGTAAGCGTGCAGCGGCAGCCACACGCACAATGGAGAGCCAGAGGGACACTTCAACCTGAAAGATTTATGAGCTTTTGTCCTGTCAGTGGAAAAGCCAATTGGACCGCTGCTGGGTGTGGGTCTGTGTGCACATGGGATGTATGTGTGTGTGTTTGTACATGTGTGTGTGTGTGTGTACATGTTTGTGTGCTGGCCTGTGTGCATGTGTGTCTGTGTGTGTGGGAATGGTGAGCAGAAGAATGGGGCCAAGAGTTTTCCTGACCTGTGTTGGTGTGCGCCTGAGCATGTACTGTGTGTGTGTGTTGATGTGTAGTTGTGCATATGTGTGTGTGCGTGTGTGTGTGTGTGTACATGTGCACAGGTGTGGGTGTAAATGGTGGGCAGAACGGGCCATCATACTCCTGACCTCCATTGCAGGGATGAGGAGAGGAAGAGAAGTTCACAGGAACAGAAAGCAAAGAAGAGGGATTTCATTCTGCAGCACTGCACTGGGAGAACATTCACCTCCTGGTGACACATGGACATTTCAACACGACACAAAAATGGTTTTATATTTTGGTTTCTTTTTCCGTTTCCGACAGCAACACCTTAAATTAGACAGAACTGATGTTACGATGCAATTAAAACCCTGCGTTCGCCTTGTTGGTTTGGGTTGTAGGACACAATAAATACGTCTTGTTCATCTTAAGTGGAGTTTATCTTTCGTGCTCACGAGAAGAGCCCTAGGGGTAAAACAAATATACAAATATAACAAATATAATGGATGAACCAAAAAACAAATAGATTAGTAGCATAGTAGTTTTTTTTTTTCTTTATTTATAGTAAATATAGAACGGTTAATAATGAAAGTCAACGTGATGTTTGAGCATCCTTATCCTGGGGTCTGACTTCCGCCACCAACTCTTTTTATCCCCTCACTTGCACCCCGCTGCATGAGTGCATGTTTATCTTCGCATGTGTGATTGTGCATGACTGTATCAGATGTGGCCTTGGCCTACGGTAATTGAATTCTTCCACACATAATTAGAGGGGAGTAATTAAACAGATGCATTGCTTCTGGGCCGAGTCGTGTGGAAAGGGAGAGTGGGGGGGAGAATTATATATAGGCAGTTGGAGCTTTATCGTCTTCAACTGCCTTCGAATTCCTCTGAACAGCTTCCACACAGTTCCGGACTGACGATGCTCCCGTTCTTGGAAATCTCCCTGCTGTCTAATCTGTCAGAATTGAATTAAATGCTCTCTGCTGATACTCATCAAAGACAATTAGAAGAAAAAACTGGATCAGAAGCACTCAATCAGCTGGAAGATTTACACTTAAAGCCATGTGATTGATCGGCATGTGTAGGTACATGCCTTCCCCATCCTCTCCCCAGCCCCCTAGTACCCTTCTGCCAAGCAACCCCTACACAAGACGACAGGGCCATTGGTTTTCCCATAATGCAGTGTGCCATAATGCAGCGGGATGGCATATGTCATTGGCGGCAGAATGAGCCAGCAAACAGCCGTCATAGGGAGGGACGGCCCTCGCCAAAGTGTCCCCCAATTAATTTAAGCCAATAGGAAGAACTGAGCCTTGTCCGGCCATCTGGACCCAATCCCCTGGTACCTGGGCAGATTGGGATAGGGGGAGAGAGGGGAGGGTGATGGGGGGGGGAGAACTGGAGATGAAAAGGTGTCTAATGCCGGCCAATACAGCTGCTTCACAAAAATGGCCCCGAGCGTTTATGTCGCATCTTGGACGTGTAACGACGGCAGCATTGTCCATTTAATGGGCTAAATTGTGTCATGTAGGAGTTGTTCTGTATCGTTGAAGTTTTAACATCATAAAAGCGTGTAAAGATATATTGCAGTATATATTTATATTTACATTTTATTTATTCACTCATATATGTATATATTTAGTATAAGGTACTTGATGGATCTGAAGCAACGGCACTTTATGAAGCGGTAGGTAGAAGTGATACAGGAGAGCAGCAGGGGCCGAAAGCTCCTGCAGTTGTAGCCTGTTCCAACTGAGGCAGTAAAAACACTGCTGTCTCTTTTCTTCTCACCATGACAGGAAGCTATACTTCCTTCCTCAGCCTTTACATTTTAAATGGGCTTTTAAAAGATTGTTTTCCCTTCCTTACAAAGACAAAGACAAAAACATGACCCATTTCTGCCTTTTCCTTATCCGGTGATAACATTTCCACATTTTAAGCATATTTGCCAGTAAGTGCAACATAATATAGCTATTCTCACAGATTAGTCTTATGTAATGTAATCTTCGTTATCAAAATAACATCAGTATAGTGCTTAACATTTGTATTCAGGGCTATTGAGCTACAGCTGCAGTGCTACTTAACAACTGGGCTACTAGATCTGCATACAGGGCGACAGGGCTAAAAGTCTACAGGGATAAATGCCAAGCTGTAGGGCTACACGGAAATAATGCAACATGGCAATTGGGTTATGAGGCTACAGACCTGCGGGGTATAACGTGCCACTTCCCATCCCAACAGCAGGCCTGTCGGCTAATGTAAATTGAACCAAAAGTTGAAGCCATCTCTCCATCTACCGGTCTTGACTTTTCCTTTCTCTAGGTGTGGTGGTTGCTGTGACTTCATCACACACACATATACTGTACACACAACAACACAGCGAGATGCTTTAGTTACACCTCAGAGGGTAGCCTGTGGCAAGAAAAGTCTGACTTTCGGTTGTTAAGCCTTGTTAATTAACCCGGCATGGGAGAGAATTAAATCAATAGTTGATTGGCAGAAACAATTTCACTCCATGATTGAATATCAAAAGGGACAGATAAAAGCTTGTGGGATCTCCCGCTTAATTGTGTTGCCGTAATTAATTTATTTCATTTTTTTTCTTCCTCCTCCTCTTGTCTGTCAGCATCGCCAACATTGTTGGGAACGCTAGAAATAACATTTTCCGTGAGAATTTCCTTCAGAGGAATCATTTAGTGGCAAATGATACTCTGTGTGTTGTGACTTCATGACTCACAGTGAAGGAACGTAATTAAACACGAATGATGGTAACGGCACACTAAACACTAACATTTTTCCTCGCAAAGTTGTCATCACTGAATTGAAGTACATTATGGGCATAGCTAGTCCTGGTGGGAAACTCTAGCCATGTGCTGCCTGTCAGCTGACGGCTAACGTGGTCCAATCAAACGCTCGTACACTGATTTCAGGTCAATTTAAGACCTTCCATCCCAAACACTCACTCTGCGAAGTTAAGTGTGCTGAGCAGAATTTCGCCCACCGCCACCACCCCAGCCTCCACCTGTTTTTGTTCTGCACTGTATTGTATGTAACCTATACAATGGGTTGAGATATCTGATGTACCCCATGGGGGATTGTATAGTGCTCCCTGTTGTCAAATGTTGGTATGCTGTTGGTATTCTGTATCTGCCATCTGTATGCTTTGAATTCTACAGCAGGGAGCACCAGAAAAGAGTGAGACCATACCGCCAAACTAAAGTGTATTACCATTTCATGAAATAAATGGTTAAATCTATGACATGAGTGATTCCTCACAGAACTGGATTTATGGCTTAATTTTTTTTTAAGAAATTGGTAAATAATTCAGATTGTGGTAATTGAATTGAACCTGAATCCATTGTTTGTTCTTGCTTTGAGGTCACAGTAAAGCCTTAGGTCAAACACACTTGGCTCTAGTACCGTCTTTGTTTTAAAAGACGATGCTTGAGCCAAGTTATATATTTTTGTCTTTATTTCATTATTGCTTCCCAACACAAGTGTGCATTTCTTTAATGCGCGAATGGGGGAATGGCTTGGGCATTATTTTAAGGAACAGTTGTACTCTTTGGCACGATTTCTGTTCCACACTTATACACACTCCCTAGTTGGTTTATTTATGTGGGTGGTTTGTCATTACTAGGTTGGACGCTCTCTGAGAGCAAATATCGATTGCACCCCGTCAAGACATTGTTCCCCGAGACTCCCTTGAATAGTTTGCACGCATTATTGATTACAAATGTGATTAATTTACTTTATTCATGTAGTTATTTGTGTATTTATTTTGTGTGCTACTTCCCTCTGTACTTGTCTTTGATTAAAACCTCCCGTGGACTCTGCGTGAATTTGATTGAATTTAGAGAGCAATTTGTTCAGCACGGGGGACAAACTAATCCAGTCCCTTAGACTACCTGCCGAACTCTTATTTTTCATTAATTAGCATGTGTATTTTGTTTTAAATGCGTGTGTTTTTGTGTGTATGTGGTGTGCGTGCGTTGTGTTTGTTTGTGTTGGATTGTCTTCGTGAGCGTCAGTGTTTACGATTCTCATTTGAATTAGAGTGTTTCTAATTCTCCCGCACACTCCCGAATAAAAGGCCAATCAAAGTTCTGTGATTACTGTTGTTTTTTTTCCCCCCGCTGATGCAGCCCCACATCCCAGCGAGCGCCTCCACACAATGAACGGGCTTGTCAAAATAGCATGCAGTCCATTACGGTCCTGAAGCCGAATAGCGCACAATACACGGTATTCATTACAAAAATTACCAAAAAAACATAGCTCTTCGGGGATTACTCACGGCCACATTGTATTTGCTGAGATGCTGAAGGTATCCTTTGAAGATGTGGATTGGTCATTGTTTGGCGAGTGGCAGGGAAAGTGGGAGTTACGTGGGCTCAATAAGTCACGTGAAAACTTGAAGCAGCTCCTTGTGCCTCTGTTTGAGAGTTGTTGACATCTCACAGGGCTGACACACCGACAATGGCTGGCTTGAAAAGGGGGTTGTTTGTATCGTCTGTTTTCAACTTGAATTCCAACTTGTTTTTTTCTGAGTTGTGAATGGTTGGGAAGGGCCTTAGCCATCTAATGGAGGGCAAATGTGTGAAAAAAGTGATTGTGATTCAGTGTTTTCAGTATGTAGTCATACAGACGTATGTTGCATGCTTTTAAGGGACTATATTAATTGTGAAATTAAGGGACACTAGTCATTGATGTCCTATTTAACCACATAAAGCATTTTTCTGAATTACAAAATTAGGGCCATTATGACATTTCCTCTGAAAGAACACAGTGTCATCTTTAGCCCGTGTTTATTTCCCTTTCCAAAAACGTCAAACCAGAAACCGAACTGGCTCCACACTCACAGGTTGTCATGACTCTGTCCATTTGTTGTTTAATGTTCGTTCTCCCCCTGTCCATCAGTAGTCCTTTGACTTGTCCAATCACGTCATTCCCCTCACCTGTGCGTCCTTGTTAATCTTCCCACCCGCACCTCATTCCCTCATCAGTGTCTCCCCATATATACTTGTTCACTTATTTTGTTCCCTTGTCTGTTTGTTGTTTTTGTCATGTCCCTTGTTCCTCGTGGTTTCTCAATTGTAGTGCTTTTTCTGCCTGCTCACGGGAACAGAGACATTTAGTTTCCTCACTAAAAACCCTTTTGTTACACTTCCTGAGTCCCAGTCTGCATTGGGTTCCATCCCTCTTTGTTCCTGCTGCCCCGCCAGCACCCCACCGTGACACAGGTCGCCCTGACCTCTGCACACTGCTCTTCCAGGGACACTCGCATTCTAGGGTGGCACCCAAAAGGTGTCAAACACATTCTCATTCACTATTTAGAACTATTTAGTCATTTAGCAAGCGACCCACAGTGAATTCAGATACAGGTCGTTAAGGAGCAGTAGGGGCGAGGCACCTTGCTGTTGGGGGGTTGGGGGCCTGCACTTAGACAATATCCTGTCCCATGCTGTGCACAATCAGTATTTTATTGTGGTGTTTGAGGATTTTAATTTGTAGAAGGATATCAATTTGGCGGCAGTTGCTTTTCCCCCTGCAGATGAACCCTGTGTGTGTGTGTGAGCGTTATTTCCATTGTTCCAAAGTACCTCTGCTCTGCAAGTCTTGAGTTTATTCTGCACTCACACTCCAGGAGGAAGTCGTCTGTTCTGCTTTTCTCCAGGAGTGTACAGTGCGGTTCAGTCGGCCCTCTCTGCCCTCAACGCTCATTCTGCATGGTGTTCAGCAGCTGCGTGGACAGTATGTGCATCTCGTTTAATAAGCGGTCTTTGATGATATATTATAGCCTGGCCCTTTCCAGGAACCGAAAATACAGACTGTCGCGGCGTAATGCAGTATAGTACAAATACACCGATACACTGCAAAAATTTGTATTATAGTTTTTATTTATTTATTTGTATTTTAGTGGGCCACAATGTAGTGTAAAATACTGCTGCGCTATCGTTCATTTCAAACGGATCTGAAACAGTCCGTACACACAGGCCTTCGTGCCCTGCAAGCCACAAGTTGCTGTCGTCTGTTTCCAGGTCAGCAGGCTTCAGCCGCGTCAGGCCCAACGCAGTCCAGAGATGAAGGTCACCTTGTCTGTCTTCCCTTTGTACTGTTCCGCCCCCCCCCATACACTCCTCCCACCTTTCTGCTCATCCTCATCCTGCCGACAAGGGGCTACTCCACTCATTAGAGGTTGTTTTGTTTTTAACTCGCGCACACCTGCCACCGTCTCACACAGGCAAGTGAGAGGACGAAGAAATAAATAAAAAATAAAATAAACAGCAGTGGGAGCAGCCTCCGTGCCTGAATACCTGCCTGGCACAGAGCCCTGCTTTCTCATTTCATTGCACATGCACACACATACATACACATGCACCCAGACACACACACAAGCAGCCTTGCACACACACACCCACACACACACACACAGCAGGTTTTGGAGGATGTGTGTATACAGTATGTGCGTGTGGGTGCTTTGTGTTTGTGATGAGGAAGAGGATGACAGCTCCATGTGGTCAGATATTATAGATGCAGCACCCACTCTGCAGACAGATGGGGTGTGTGTGTGTGTGTGTGTGTGTGTGTGTGTGTGTGTGTGTGTGTGTGAGAAGCAAGACAGAGACACACACACACACACTGAGGGAGAGAGAGCATGATGTAGGGTGTGGTAAATGTATGGGGAGATAGACTGGCTGTAATTACACTGTCAAACTGGGACATTGTGCACTCTCAGTACTAACATTACTTTGCCTTTCCATCACATATGCGACGATTTCTGAGTCATCTGTTGACATCACATATAGGCCTTTAAAAGCCAGGCCCATGTTGCTACAGTTATATTGGCTACACGGTGGGCTCTTAATTAGGTCACATCCAGCATCACAGCATCTGCAGTGGCCTTCGAGTCCTTAATGACCACCATAAAGTGCCCTCATAAGCCTCAACTTTTGGTTTTTTTCTTTTTGTCTGTCTGGCAACACACCACCCCGTTATATTTAAACAGATTGTGAGTTGGGCCAAAGCTGCAGCATGTAAGCTGCCTGCTGAGGTGGGGCTCGTTCCATTCGCTGGTGTAACAGCTGCTCAAGGTGAGCGTGCTCTTGATTGCCGATATGTAGGAGGTGCAGTTATGAAGCCACACTTGCTGTTTTAACAGCGTAGCTTGGCGTCATGAAGCTACGGAACGCCAGCAGAATACCAATGGTTAGCGTCAGCGATGATATACTGCTTACAACTGCAGCTTCAGTCTAGCGCGAAACACGCTTGCAAAACCGCTATTTAGTTCATACAATGGGAGATTGATAAAGTATGAGTATGGTGTGATGACAGAGGGGCGAGGAGACGTAGCTAGGGGAAATGAATAGAGGAGATGTTGAATTTGATTCCTTTTCAAATCATTATCAGCCAACCATGCAGTTTCCTTCTACTCCACTCCCTACCGAACGGGGAAACCCAATCTCGTGAATCAAATTACAATCCAGCCACCAAGGGTCAAGCCCCCATACATGCACAGCAAATAGGGTCCTCATTATAGCACTCTGTATTACCGGGGCATAACCCTTGGCTTACCATTGCAGGATTCTGTTTCCCCCTGTCAGAAATCATTCTGCATCTATGCCCCCTTGCTCATTATCAGCTCACGCCAACAAGAACAGACAAGGCTTTGGGCTTCAAAAACCAAACCCAGCTGAGTGCATCTCTCTCTGGATGGGCTAGAGGGTTAAGATTTGAAGTCACAGAGGCCTGATTTCAGCGTAAACCCTCCGTTGCTCAGCCTTCTGAGATAATTTATTTTACACGAGCGGTCTTTTTTTTTACTTCCGAGATATAAACTCCTCTGCGTCTCTGTCAGGTTCCATCCAGCTTTTGGGAGAGCACCAACCAACCCCTGTTGACTTCTGCGCTGAATCTTTAGTCTCGGGCATGATGCTCAGATTATCCTCGAATCACACAAGATGCTATTAGTCCTGGTTTCTTCGTCAGAGATGGAGACCTTTCTGTGATTGAGACAGAAACTGTACGTCAGATCTGGCTCCCATCACCAAGGCGCCTTAAGAACCAGCAGTTGACAGCAGTTCTGAGCCATGAGCCGTGACTGGACCATCTCAGAACATGCGCTACATTCATGGACACACAAAAGCAACTGCAAGTAAGATTTGATTTGAGCAATAGACAGTTTGTAGTCTGTTTCTAATATAAAAAAAGAAACCGTGTCAGATTCTCCTTATCGGGGATAACTCCAGGTGGAAGATGTAATCATACTTGATCAATTCATACCATGCTTGATTGAAGTGTGTGCACCGCAACGTTGATGAGACGAGGGATTACAAGAATGAATGAAACCCTTGTAATGAGAGTACAGACATTTTGAGAGTGGTCTAGTGTGCTCCTGGCATCAGTGAAGTAGGTCAAGCAGTGGATGTGCACGTTGAACTGAAATACTACTGATCTGAGTGAAATAACTGTGGTTCTTTTAAATTAAAAGCGCAAAATTGCTAAAGGCGACAATGAAACATTATATTAACAATACTCCGGTATTGTTAATATAATTGCACCATGCATTGCACTGCAGTGTCCAGATGAAAGGTTAGATTAGATCTAAATATATGTAACCGGAAGACATTGCCATGGGGAACTATACATTTAGCTAAAGTCAATCATGCCCTTTGTAAAGGTTACGATTCATTTAACATCTTTCCATCAGAGCCATCTCAAATCAGCCACATGTACTAAACACAACTATTCCTAATCAGGAGCATGACCAACACAGGCCCCGTCCTTCTGCCTCATTGCTCACAGTGCTGTCGCACCATTGGTCTCCAGCCAGGCAGGTGTCAGGCCGGCCTATAGGGTCTTGCCTCCCAGCCAGGCACAGCCAATCCGTCTGCTGCAAATTGACAAGCGGTAAGTGGTCTTTGGGGCTGTGGCATAAATCCCCATTAGACTAACTGATGCAACCTGTCCGTTTGTATAATTGACTTGGTATCGGACACCGGCTCCAAAACAATATCCATCTAAATCACGGTTATGAGGAGTTATATTGGCAGGAGGCACCTGGATGAAAATTCTGTGCCATGTGCAATTAAAAAGACTCAGGAGTTCAGTGAAGAAATCGCTCCGTGTGTCAATATCCATTAAATAACAATTCTTCATCAAACCATGAGATAACTCACTTACCTTTTTGTTTTTTTCCAAATTGGAATTGATAATATCCGCTATGTGGCTGAATACAATTAAAACCATGAAATACTCTCATTGCACAATTGAACAAGTTATTGATGTCAAATAATACATAACAAATAAACACAGGCGATGAACTACTGAAGAAGGGATGAGAGAGAGAGAGAGAGAGAGAGAGACCATATTGATCTAAGAGTCAGTGAAAGTAATGCTCAGAACTTCAACGCCTTAAAAAGTTTAAAACCAATGAATGAGGTGCAATTGCATTGGCTGGGGATAAAAATGCTAAAAATGCCCGTTTGTTTGTGTTGCGTTGTTTGTTTTCACGCGTTACTGGGTTTGTTAGTATGAGGACATAATGTCGGCAGCAGGCGTAATGTCAAATACCGACTTTCAAAGGTCACCTCAGTACATCAGCAGATTGGATACGAGATTGAAAGGCCGTGTGGTCTAATGTTGTCGACGTGAAGACATTTCATCTTTCATTAAGATGGTTCTAGAACGGCCCAGGGGTCAGCATTCCAACGCATGATCTCTATGATGACCATACAAGTTTGATAAATGACCAGAAGCCTGCTCTTTCACTCGCTGCCTGATGGTGGATATGGATGGCTTCCGATGGGCTTTCAGAGGTGCAGGATTGTGACGGCGAAGCGTGGTTGATGAGGTGTTCAAGATGAGGGGCCATGTGAAAAAAGAAACTCAGAAGTTTAGAATAACTGCAGAAAAACATCAAAATCGGCTAGCGTCGTTCATTCTTCATTCATTCATTCATTCATAAACTACATTCACTGTGCTTGAGTGACTGTGACTGCTACACATCTTTGCAGGTATAGATCAACAACATCAACATATAGAATGATTCATGTGTATATATAAATATATAAAAGTGTACTTTCTGCACTTGCCATTATCTGACATTAAAGAGCACATGTACCATGCAAGAAGCATTGTATGTATTTGTAAGGAAGTAAATGCTTATGATCTGCGGGCGTCCCACACTACATATCCAATTAAGGATAGGTCATGAAAAAGGTTTAGAAGGTTACCGTTAGGCTAACAGATAGTGACACTTTTATTGTGAAATGGAGGAAACAACAAACCAATGGCAGAATGTGTAGAGATGGTGTTTTGTGAGTATGAACCTTACTGCATGAACCTCCTGAGTGAGAGAATGTTTTCCCTGATAGATTTGTCTTTACTGATCCCCCCATCGAAGAGCATCCAAGACCGCCTTCAACAGTGATGATGAAGACCCTTCCTTTGATGATGTCGACCACAGCCAGCCCCGGCAGCACATCTTTGCTCTCCCCTGGGTATTCTGGCCTATCCTCTGGAAAGCTGGAGGGGGGAAATTGGGTTTTAGATGACATGTCAGAGTGATTGGGTTCATAGTCGAGGCCAGGAAAAGTTTTGTGAAAACTTGGGAATAACTGTGAGGTAGGGGTGAGAAACCACGGTGCGCCGCGTTGATGGTGTACGGACTAAGGGGAACCATGAGGTCGCGTGGTGAAGACGATGTGAATGGTGGAAAATCCCGGTTACATTCAATGGCTGGTTTCATACTGTGCATTGTTCAAAACAATATACAGTATGCGCGGGTATATCAACTAGACATTAAACCAAATGGAACAAATTAATTGCCGTTTTCCTTTCTTAGAAATACACCCGCGGACGGATGCACACACACACACATAGCCTTACTCGTGATGCTACTTTTTTTTATTTCTTCTTCAACCTGTGACTAACCTTCACATTTTCTATTTATTTTTATGTTTTGGAACAATAACGGCATGTCCGTGCGTTAAACCTCTGCCTCATGAGATGGATAGGGAGAGAATTGTCATACTGAGTCATTATACTTGGAATTTGTATGTAGAGTGACGTCCGGGAGTTGACTAAAATGTCCTTCATGCTTTTGAAGTGGATTCCATATTTAAGGGCAACACACACTTCAAATACAACAGCACAGAACTAACTCGGCAGGCACTCCACAGCCATGAGTTGGTTTCCACTCTGACCGTTATGAAGCCTTGTAGGTATTGCTGAGCCTCATGTTTGGAGGTGAGGGGTGACATGTGGCTAGACTCACGGGGGTAATGGATGGAGTGGTGCGCCTCAGACCGGGAGTCGGCCGATTTAATCAAGCGCACGGTAAATATTTGCATATGTCTGAAACGAGATTAGGATCTCACAGCGCCAGTCTGCGTCTGCACTGCAGAATGTGTAATGAGACGTCCACGTGGGAGGGGATGCTTCTCACTGGGCTGGAAGGAGAGCCTGTGTTTCCTGTCCCATACCTCCTAGTTTCATACAGACAGGGCTGTGTTAATGCAAGTACATCTTGGGGTCTGGATCAGGGACAATAAAATGTGAATCAGAGACGGATGACTGTCTTGTGACTGTCAACAAACAAATTGTTTTGGCTTTTTTTTTTGGGAAGAAAACTCTTTGTTTTTAGTTTTCGTCTGAAGTCATGGTTTTGTGGTTATATAAAACATTGATATATTGCCACCAGGGATGGAACGGTTTAAGTAATAAATCCGAACCGTCCGGTTCGCTAGTCACGCTTCGTATGTGTTGTTCGGTTCAAAAAAAGTTTTGCGCCGTAATTACAGTTCCCAGTGAAACTTCTCGGTGTCGGATGGAGTGTAGTCGCTGTCCCAGCAGGTCTCAGGAATAAAAATGTCTGTCTTTTTCATTTGGCTTCACCTTTGTCACGCATCATCCATCTGTGTACATTCATTATTATATTGTAAAATGTTTTAATCGCATAGGTGTTTGTTTTTTTGTATCTCTTTCTTCACAAACCAACTATTCACGCTCCTCCACCTATATCGAAAAGCTCTACCTACTAATAATAACAGGCTGCCGAGGTAATATACTCCCGTTAAGATTCTTTTTTTCATATCTGGCGTTCCGGATAGTGGATAGTTCCATTTTTTTGCGTGCTCGTGAATGGCGATAGTGCTGCAGTGCAATTTTATTGAAACTTTGCACAATGTACAAACCACCTTTTTAGTTTTATGATCATTTGAAATACCCCCATACATTCAGAGCAGTGTGTCTTCATTGGAACTTAAGTGGCTCGTGTTACCAATGAGAGCACTCACACCGGCACCGCTATACAGCCTCGCTATAACTTCTAGCACTGCTCAAAACCGCTCCGCGTATCGCAGCGCCATTACCACCCATTATATTAAACACAGAACAAGGTCGAAAATCGACACAGAGCTCCGTGGCTCATCTAGTGTGTGACCTGCTTCACATTGGAGCTCTGCTGTAACAGTCTTTTTTTAAGGGGACTACTTCTTGTTTTGATCTTGTTTGTGTACCAGTTATACTGTTACAGAAATGAAATGTCTTGGTTGCGACAGCCCTATTTTAAAATGTTACATGGTGGCGCAGCGCCACTATTGCATTGTTTGGGAAGAACCCTATAACAATATATATTGTAATTATATTATATTATATATGTATTATATTGAAAACCCTGTAATTTATATATATATATATATGTATATCTATATCTATATATATATATATACGTATATATATATAATTTTGTCATCCCCTGCTCCCCTACCCCCTACCAAAAACATACCGTATAAAACCGAAAACCGGGACCCCAAAACCTTGATATGAACCAAACCGTGAATTAGGGGTGTGAACCGTTCCACCCCTAATTGCCACATTTGGATCCGTGTTAACAAGGTTTTAGTTGGATAGAACTTGTCTCCGGTGCTTGTTCTCGTGCAGGCTCTCTGCTGCTCTTTTTAGCGAAAACGTCCCTGCAGATGTCACGCATTTGGCTTTGGATCCTGTATGTCTGCAGCACCATTGCCTCTTGCCAAGACCCCCTCCCCTCCTTATTGCCCGTTAGGGAGCATGTGAAGAGAGTACCCAGGGAACAAGAGTGGGCCACTCTTCTTCTCCGCTAGTGGCAGCCATTCTTTTTGTTGTGAATGCTGACACTTAACACTTAGTTTAAAATTATTTTTTTTGGCAAGGCAGGGTGTAATTCGTTCTGGAGGGTTTATTTGATTGCCACATTTGGCGCTTAGGGTCAGGGATAACCCTGAGCGCCAAACAGTGGTGCTTCAGGGGGGGGTTTTGTTCCTTTTTTGCAGTTCTGAGAAGAAGGAATTACAGCAGGACAAAAGAAACCCCCTGCCACCATGTGCTCAACAGGTCTCCAGCGAATCAAGACAAACACTGACCAGGAGTGTCATCGGGATTCTTCTCTGATTCTTCGTCCTCTTATCGTTATTATTATATATTTTTGTGGACCGTTCATTATTATCATTCTACTTAAAGTCTTGACAAGCTGAAAATAAAACCGGTAAAAACCTCCTGCAAGGGCACAACTGTGGTCGAAGAGAGAGTCCTCCAACGTAAAAGCTAAAAGCTGAGCCGGGCTGAGACTGTCATTATGCCGTAGACAAAGAGGGGCTTTATCTCAGCGAGCCACCACTGTCCCCGGAGGACCCACCGGTGACCTTGTCTCCACCACGCAGGCCGCACTCAACGATCGAACATCAACCGCACATATTCGTTATTTAATTTAAAAAATCCATATGGAAACGGGGTTCACGCCGGCGTCCGTCCTACGGGGCGGCCCTCGCGCCGCCGTTGATGACGCGGCCTGCCGTGCCCACGTCCCGCTCAACGTGACGCCACCTATGTTTCCGTGTTCCTTTTCAACACCCGATGATGCTCACGCTCGGCCACATCGGGTCTTCGGTGCTCAGCGTTTGTTATACTGAGTGAGCTCAAGTCCATTAAAATGTAATTGAGGCGTTGGTTGTAAAACATGGCCAGCGAGCAACGACAGACAAAGGTATTGTGTGTGCTATTACACACATGCCCTCTCAAGCTTAGAAATACACCCACGCATGGATGCGCACACATGCACACACACACGCACACACACACACACACACACACACACACACACACAGCCTTTCTAGGGACTCTCATCTTACAAAGTCTGATAGGATATTTAATCACGGTGTAAATCCTAGTTAGGTGAATGTTTCGTACCGTTACATTGGCCTGCACAACGGTGCACTGTTCATCCATCACAAGAGCATTTATTACTCTATTATGCTTTATGTATATGTGTGAATATGGACATTTTCCATGTGACCATTCCTGTCCCGTTGAACTCCATCCCCGGCAGCCTGCAATGCTGTGTCTTATTTTGCCGTCCCCCCGCCACAGAAAGGATGTGGTATTCATTGATTCATCTGAGGCCCGATTGCAACAGGGACATGGGGGGGAAACATGCAAGGCTAGAAACTAAAGAACACACACATTAGCCATCACCTGGGTTGTGGAGACATGTAGAGTGGTTGACATTAGTATTGACGTGTGTGATGCGAGTGTTGAGGATGGCTCCTTCCAGCTAATAAAAACAGCCGTTTAAAAGCATAAACCAGTAAAACGTATTATT
>OMKX01058499.1:0-13228 GCA_900302425.1 Brosme brosme
CACTGTGCTTCCCCCCCTTAGGTGTAAAGGAGATTAACAGGATCAGCAAGCAGGACAGGCCCCTACCCATTGTCTATAAGGTAGTGGAGACCCAAGACCTACTCACATCATATGATTAAACAGAGAACTTTATTCTAGTCCAATATTTATGTTGGTCTTTTCATGGTTCTGATTTCTGAATTCTATTCATTTACTACTATGTTTTGTTAGCGGATTTCTATCAATTTGTGACCAACAAAAACCTGACCAATGAGCCAAACATATAGGCCTACTGGTGGATTTTGTACCTGTATATTAACGTAACTGTGTGACAATTTGTTTAAATAAACATCCTTTACAGACTTTATATTTGTACAATTAATGTACCCTAATCACACCCTATTTTTTTCATCCTACTAGAAAGTCTTGCAGTTGTGCAACTAACTCATGAATTAATTTGTTTTGCTCTCAATGTTAACCTGACAGATGTCAGGTTTACATTGACACAAAGTCGTAAACAGAACTGGATTGCAGAAATGCAGAGAAATCATTAACATGAAAAGACACCGGTGATAACAGGACTTAACCAAGAAGACAAAACATGTTGACGGAATGCAGGGCCAGCACAGTATATTCTACCCAGGTAAAGGCAGTCCAAGGTTTTAATAAAGTACTGGGACCTTAGGTGCACTACATTTGATACCGTTTTTGTCTTTTTGATGGTTATGTGGCTGCATCTGGTACTCCATCCATTGAGATCCTTATCTCAGGATAGAGTCCCATCTGACTACATAGGGACGGTTCCAACCTGTAATTAAGGGCCGTTTTGTAAAAATAAAAGAAGTTGGAGGCCATGTTTGTTTCTGTCTGGGATTTATACATACATTTTTAGGTGAAGCAAGATAAAATAATTGTTTGTAAACAAACAGCATATCCCGCCTTATCCTAATGAGCTGTGTGAAGAAGACAAAGACAATGAACATGGACCTTTGCAACTCATTGCCGTTTCTAGCCAAAATGGCTCAAGGTTACAAGTTAGAACCATTTATTATGGAGTTAGACGGGACTCTGTCCTGAGATAATTGCATCTCAATGGCTAGAGTACCAGGTGGGGCTAGAGGTTATGCAAAATGATAGTCTGGTAATTCCAGCTTGGGATGCTTACCGTTCCTTGCCTCAAGCTCTCAAACTACATTTTAATAAAACGTCTACCACATCCTGGCTGTTTCTCTTTTTAAATACACAAAGGGTAAGCCTACAGCTAATGTCACGAATGTGGATTGACTTTGGAATATGTGCTTGTTAAACTGGTCACATCTCTCAGAAAACCACACAGGTAGGAGAAAATGTTCTCTCTCCCTATATTGTCATTTGGCAGACACTTTACATCCAAAGCAATTCCCGTTGAATTTGAGATTAATTTAATTGAGGACAAGCATGCCTACATGTATACATTGGGGCTAAAACCCAGACCCCTTAGGACGGGTATAGAGTATCGCCCCTGTTGATAATGTATCTAGATTGTTAAAACCCCCAAAACCCAACACATTTCAAATAAAGACTGACCGTGAACCTTGAAATCTGGATAAAACTATTATTTTGTAGAAATGTGTAGAATGTAAAACAAATTCAAGTGTGAGAACAATATAGTGCAAGTAAAAAAGATAAACATACTAAATAAGTTCAAGTGTTTACCAGTAGGTGGCAGTGTCTGCAAACTAGTAGTCTACCTACTTACTGTAGATCTGGTAGGCAACGCTTGGATGTATTAATAATAATACAAAAAAAAGATTGATTATAATAATCATTAAAAATATATAAAGTAATAACCATCATTATAATTATTTACATGATCATTATTTAGCAATAGTGGTCACGTGATTATAAGTAGGAAGTGGCGGTAAGGCGGGGGCAGACTGCTGGCTGGGGCATGTCAGTGCAGGGGCGCACTTCATTCGCATTTTTCGTCTTCAATTTTTGTTTTGTTTCTATGATGTACTTATATTGAACATGCAAGTAAATGTCGTCCTTGCCTAACTGACATGTCAGGACGTAACCCTTCCCCTTTCATGACGTAGATTCTTAGTAGATTCGTAGTTCTTACTGTAGACGTATACATCAATTCTAAACCTGTAATTAACTAGATATCAAACCTACTTCCGTTTCCAAGAAGGTTGATTTGTCATAGTTGGGAGGATCCCGACTTTCTTTTCTTTAATTCAGAAGTCTCGAGCCACTTTGTCAACTATTCTTTACACTTCGCTTAATCGGCTGCAACTCATGAGCATTCAATAACTGCGTTATATAAGGTAGGTCTAACGAGGGCGAGCCAAGAATGAATAGGTTGATGCAGTGAAATGTCTTCCTATTTCTAAGTCTTTAATCGATATGTTGTCATCACAGGTTTTGAAACCATGGACAAAGAAGCGTTGTTGAATGACCTTGTGTCCAATAACGGCACATCGTCCCTTCTGAGCGGCCAGCTGCCAATCAAAGTGGTAATAGACAACCAATATATACCTCCTTTGATAACTGGGGCTGAGGAAGACGTGGGAACCAGCTTTACCTCTCTTGGCCATGTCGTTGACTCAGTTCTGTCTGATCAGATCAAAACAATAACATTAGTTGGCTCAGCAGGGTCCGGTAAAACAACTGCCTTAGAGAAGTTTACTGTAGACTGGGCCAGAGGGGATCATTGCCAGAGATTTTCTCATGTGTTCCTTTATGATTTGAAGGATCTGAGTTGTCTTGACAGCTTATATTCCCTGAAGACATTTATACTACAGAATCGCCATCGTTTTGACCCAGAGTCTATGGCTCTCGTGCTGCAGAAGCCAGAGAATGTAATGTTTGTATTTGACACGTTCGATTTGTACAAACATCCCTTGGAGTGCTCAGTCGACAGTCTCTGCTCTGATCCAAGCATGCCAACCACAGTATCCACTTTGGTGACCAGCTTACTTCACGGGACACTTCTGAATGGAGCTACCTTTTTAGTGGCCACCAGGCCTACAGACAGTCTGAAGTTTCTGGAGGGCTTCAAGGTGGATCTGTTAGGGTTTTCAAAACCCCAACGAGAGGCCTACTTTGGACAGTTCTTCAACGAGCCACATGTTGCCAACATTGCTTGGCAGAACATGGAGAGGACATTGGGTTTTTACGATTTTGTTTCCTCTCCTCGTTTTTGTTGGACTGTTTGCTCAGTTTATAAGCATCAGCTAAATGCTGGAGAGAAACTGCCTGAAACAATAACTGAGATATGTGTAAATGCAATGGCACAAATAGTCTCATCACTTGCACTCGATGAAGTCAGTGCCAGAGAACTGGTTTTGGCCCTGGGTAGAGTGGCTGCTCATTGCTGCATTGACCCTAATTCTACCTGCAGCAAAGAAAGAATTGCATCTTTGGGTCTCAAACAGCTCCTTAATGCTCCAGTCCTCATTGACTCTCTGCTGAGGGTAGACGGTGACCTGGAATCAGATCAATTCATCTTGTCTTTTCACACCCAGCTGATGCAAGAGTTGCTATTAGCTGTGTCTTTCCTTTTGGATAAGACAATAGCTAAGGACGCGACTGAACTATTGAACTTGCATGAAGGCCATGTAAAGTATCTTCATCTTTACCTGTCAGGGCTCTTAAATTCCAGTCAGCGGAGGCCACTTGAGTCTCTGCTGGGGACATTTAACGATGAGCAGCTGATGGATTTTAAATGTTGGCTTAAAACCAGCTCTCAGAAAACACTCGAAAGTCACTACAAAGAAAAACACCTGAAAGCCTTCCGTCTGCTTCATCAAAGTCAAAATCCTATGTTGGTGAAGGAAATCGTCACGCCGTCAGCTCGAATTGGCATCAGCTATGCAGGCCTGGGCCTTGTCGACTGTGTTGCTTTGAATTACATTGTCAAGTGCCTTGGAGGGATGGAGCAGTTGAATCTGTATTTAGCAAATAATTTGACAGAGGAGGGAACAGATATCCTGATCCCAGCCATGGGCCTGTCTCAGAAGATAATGTAAGTCACCTAGTATGCAGAAAATTCCCTTTTTTTAGTCATTGAATGTGTGTTTTTCTTTTTTGCATATCAGAATTTATTCAACTTGTTGTTCACTGTGCTTGCACACAAACAGCCCTTGTGGGGGGGAGCGCAGGTCAAATTACTCCCTCTCTCCCTCCCTCCCTCTGTCTCTCTCTCTCTCTCTCTCCAGGTTATCAAATAGCTCCCTGAGCGCAGGCTCTGTTGCCCATATAGCCAGGGCCTTAAGGGAAGGAATAACCAAGGAGCTCGATCTGTCTCACACCGAACTTGGAGACGGAAATCTCAAAGTCCTCTGCAGTGGTCTCAGAGACTGCAAGTTGCACAAATTAAAGTAGGATTTTCCACAAATCATAATTTCTCATCGGTGGGGATGGGAGAATGTTGAATGATATAATATGATAATGACATAGTATGAATATGATGTATACTATCTTCATGTAGAATGCTAGCATGCAGACTGACTGAGGCATGCTGTGGAGATCTGTCCTCCGTGCTGACCTCCTCCACCTCCCAGTTGAGTGTGTTGGATCTGATGTTCAACGAGCTCGGTGATCAGGGTCTCATGCAGTTGTGCCAAGGCCTGAAAAACCCTTTCTGCAAACTACAAGAGCTGAAGTATGTAAAAGTCGACATAATATGTAACGTTTCATATTTGACTGTAAGCTACGTCCGACATGACATAATGCTGAATGAGTGATGCATGAAAGTAATGAAATTCCATTCAAAGATTTTGAATGCAACATTTGTATATCGTGTCCGCATAATGTTGTTCAGTTTGAAGTGTTTATCGAAAGGTCTTATCTTTGTGGTACTAATTTCAACGTCATATCTTTGTGGTACTCATTGCAAGGCTACGTAGCTGTCAGTTGACAGCAGAGTCCATGGAGGCTTTGTCCAGAGCCTTGTGTTGCGGCCAATCAGAACTCAGAATTCTGGACCTGACAGGAAATACGATTGGTGACATTGGAGCAGAGCATCTATCCCAGGCACTACAGTACCCTCATTGTAACCTGCAGAGGCTCACGTAAGGCAAAACTGAAATTATCACTTTAATATATTTCTGCTTTTGCTGGGTAAATGACCCCGTAACAACATATCAGCATAAATAAAAATCAGAATAATTGATATGGTGAACATTTAACACATTTAAATACAACAGTGCTTCAGAAATGGAAACAAATTTGCATTATGATTACTTCTGTCCCATCTGTTTTCAGACTAAGTGCCACAGCGTTGACAGGGAGGTGCTGTCACGGTTTGGCCAAGGCCTTGAGATCAGACCATTGCTCCTTGGTGGAACTGGATCTCTCGGTGAACGAGTTGGGACCGGAAGGAGCACTGCAGCTCTGCAAAGCTTTCAGAAAACCCGGCTGCCCACTGGAAAAACTCAAGTACACTCAGTCTTTAGACAGTGGCATGTTGAAGATGTCATTGAACACAATTGAACCTGCTCGCGACACACAGGTGTCACGTGAATTGACTTTAACGTTTGCTTTTCTTCCAGTTTGACGCGGTGTGAGTTAACCCAAGTGGTGTTTACCGAGTTTGGACTCATACTGAGGAGTGGGAGCTCCCAGCTCAAGTCCCTGTCTCTAGCTCTGAATCGCGTAGGAGACGAAGGGATGAAAAGCCTGTGGAAGGCTATCGCGGATCCATGCTGTCTCCTGGAGGACTTGAGGTCAGTAAATCACTGACTCCCTCTCATTACCTGTAAGTGTGCTCCAGATGGGCTGCTTTTGAATGAATTTGAGTACAATTTGACTGGTTCACTTTATTCAGTCCCGGGTCTCGCTCAATGCCCCGAGTGCACCAAGAACCGTGAAAGTAATTAAAATAGCACTTAAACAGTATTTATAAGCACCTAGTCCCGGTACACAGACTAACTGTCTGCCATTTAATGTCCATTATGTAGCATTGAAATGACCGAGCTGACGGACGTCAGCTCTGGGGACCTGTGTGCCACACTGAGGGCCAGTCGCTCCCTGAAGAGCCTGGACCTGTCCAACAACATGCTGAGCGATGCATCGGTGGCAGCCCTGGTCCAGGTCGTGCAGGACAGCCCCTTCTTGCAGGAAGTAAAGTGAGTGATCATCCACATTTCCATACCACACACACACTAATACCTGTTGCTCCTAGACTGGCTTTCAGCTCTACACTATAAACAATGTCGAATTTTGCCTTGTCTTTGTACTGATTGTCCCTTTTTTACCTTATCTTCCTTTTAGCCTGAAGTATAATGACTTCAGTGACGACGTTATGGAGATCATGGACCAGTGTGGTAAAATAACATACTAAAGGATCAAGTTTCTGACATTCCTTTGTCCTAATGAGAGGAAATACTGCTACAGGTTCAAGATTGCTTAAAATTAAGCATTAACGGCAACCATGATATTTTATTCAACAATTTAATAAATATAAGCACTGAAAAGGAATGCATAGGTGAATTTCATTAAAACATGTTTAATGAAATTTGACATAATTTGGTATTTTTTGACCATTTTCTTTAAGGCATATAAAACAATACTTCTATATTATTCAATGATAAAGCTCTTTCATTTCACAGAATAAAATATTTCACTGAAATTGTAATCTTAATACAAAACAACAAAACATAAATTTGCTTTATAAAATTGTCTAAGCCATTCTGTAAGTACCTGACCTGCTGTAAACACAAAAGACACACAGTGATAAATAGTCCTCACTCCAGAGGCAAGGTCGATGTCACAGTAACTCTGCCGGTAGTGATTTTAAAGCCACATATCTTTTTAAAATAACAACAGAGATGGATGTCATTTGTAATATCCTGTTCAGATATTAGCTCAGATCCTGGAACGGCCATTCAAGCTGGAGTCCTTTGTGTCCTTCGAGTCCTTCGAATTCCTGCATTTTGTGTCGGCTTCGTCCTCCGAACTGCTCTCAATGTCACTCCGGTCGTCCTTTGCAACCTGGGAAGCGGTGCCACATATGCATCAACAGTGAGCCCCATCGAGCTGCTTCAGAATTGACTCACAGAAACGGGCATAGCTAGTTCTGGCGGGTCACTCTAGTCATGCACCGCCTATCAGCCGACCGCTAACACGGTCCAATCAAACACACGTACAGGGATGGACGGTCAATTTAAGACCTTCCATCTAACATACACACTCTGAGATTAAGTGTGCAGAGCTGAATTTCACCCACCACCAACCCCACCAACTCCTGTTTTGTTTCTGCTCTATATTGTATGTAACCTACACAATGGGTTGAGATACTAGATGTACCACCTGAGTGGATTGTATAGTGTTCCCTTTTGTCCAATGTCAGTATGCTTTATCTGACATTTGTTTGTCAATGTTTCAAATCCTTCAGCAGGGAGAACCCTAAAAGAGTTACCATGGCGCCAAACTAACGTGCATTACCATTTCATTCAATAAATGGTTCAGTCCATGACATGAGTTATTTCTGACAGAATGACACACTTGACGTCGGACTACAATTAGACCTTTACCTTGCCCTTGAATAAGGCCTTGATGGCAATGCGAGCGATGAGGTAGAACCAGATGACGTGGAGGACCTGTAGCACCAGCAGCAACCCGTTCAACAGCCACCAGGACTGGTAGGGACCCACGATCTCCCAGCTCTCGATCAGAACGCTGTGGACAACCCTTTAGGCCAAACACATAAACGCAGTTTATCACTTTGGGGACACATGGCTCACACCGTAAAAACATTGAACCAATAAAAACAAGAGTAACGTACAACAACAATTTACACATAAACAAATACAATTAAACAAAAAATGAACATGTCAATAGTTTGGGGTTTGAGATGTTGGCAGTGGGAATAAATTAATTTTTCTACGGTGTTCTCCATCCAATTTTGCTTATTATTTCAAGTCATAATGGGAATAGTCTGAAATGTACATTTTATAAGAACATATCACTTTCAACATGTTTAAATTCTTACCAGAATGGATAGATGACCAGCCGAGTGATGAAGAAAACTATGCTGAACACGATGAACAGTGTGTCGCATAGCTTCTGACACTTGGCATAATTGGCAAGTTTAGCAGCCTAGTAGAAAGAAAGAAAAAAGGTACCAAAAATAGTTAATATAGAACTAGAGTTAATATTTTTATACATTAACAGCGCAATGTCCAGGGATGTTGCCAGTAATCGTACCCCACACTACCTAAACGCATTTGAATGCCAGGTGTTACAGGGGTCCTACTGTTACTATAATACACATGATTCCCTTTGACACAAAGAAACACTTCCATGGTGTCTTGTTCAACTCTGTTATTGCCAAACTGAGTCTGTTTGTGGAAAAATATCTTAATAATGGATGGGTAGTAATTAATCAATCCTAAATTTTTTCTTCACAGAACAACAGAGGCAGGAGTATATTCTGGGTACAGCCATTATTGGTAATTACTCCATGAGTGCTGCTCCATGGGCCTTAATCCCCTTGCGACGTATTGGTTCTAAACTGTAGCTGCAGCTAGCCTCTAGAACCAAGATGGCTGCCATATCAGCTTCATACTTGACATGGAACTGCATAGGTTAACTCACTATTAAACTGTAAAAGAGCACAGGGTTATCCATTAACTAAGAGAAAGTACATGCTCCCTTCAGAAAAAAGCAGTAGAATTTGAAGTTTAACAGGGTGTGTCACACATAACTCCCATTGAACACAATTAGTGCAACAACAGTTTGAGGACCTGCAAAAAAAAAGTTTGTTACTTGTTTAGTCTTGTGTACCTACTCTGCCTGCACTGCAGTATGCATCTATCTCCACGTCTGATTACAAATAAACAACAGGTCGCCCAGCGATATACCTCAAGGAAGATGTCGGCTGCATCGTGCACACACATGACCAGGGTTCCAATTCGTAGCATGTTGTTAGCGTAGGAGAACGTGATGAGAGAAATGGTGGCGAAGTGGTGGACGAGCATAATGTTGAAATCCTGAGGGGGGTTGAAGCAAAAAAAACACATCAAAAGTGTACAACAGATGATAGTTATTGGTAAATTTGTGTTACTTGTTAACCATTTTTTACTTGCTTTACTGGTTACACATTGCCTTGACTAATTTAAGGCACGTCTTGGAACATGAGTTTCGGGGGAAAGGTGCAGGGGGAACCTGGTTCAACAAGTATCTGTATGGCTGTTTTATTTGCAACACAAAAGCCGCCACTCACAGGCCTTGCATTTGCATGACACACAACTTTTGCATTTTAATTTAGAGCCAGAGAAGGCCAACAGGGTCGGCTACATAGGCGTTTCAGGAAAATCCAGTTGTGTGTGTGTGCCACACCAAGACAACGACACCAGTAGCATTCAACATTGAGTGAAGTTTACAGAGAGGTTTGACAAGTGTTAGTAATGGTGGGCTTACCTTGCGCTTGATGTCTGTAAACTGGGAGAGCATGAGCGACCAGTAGAAGGCCAACTCAGCTACATAGTAGTTGTACTGGCCAGGGCTAAAAGACTTTGAGGGAAAATAAAGAACAGAACTACTGTTAAAGAGCAAGTGAACCCTGTTTTTCAGTTCAGATTCCAACACTTTGAGATTTAAAGAAATTAGCTTTGGGCTGAGAATCATAGGAAGTAGGGGGTGGGGGGGGAGGCGTGTTATCCCCAGGGTTATGACCCACAGAAACTGTGATACTTTTGATTAAGCTAGTACAGTCTTTGTGTATGTTACAAATATAATACAAATAACTTAAACATAGGATTTATAGCCGTGAGACCATCCTGATCACGTGACCTCACATTGTGTTTCGCTACACAGATCAGGCTGGACCTCTAGCCGCCCACATCCATTTCCTGAAATAACAATGTAATTGGGGCCAATCAGGGACTGCGTCGTAGTTGATAATGTAAAATACAGGCCACCGCTGGCAAAACACTAATAGAGTCTCCAGAAGCAACAGTTATATTAGTAGAATAAACACCACAATAAGTGGACTTATTCCAGAAATAGACTTATTAACCACTATTAAGAACAAGAGTATGCACTAGCAGAGTTTTCGGCGGCAAAGACGTTTTTGCCGTTCTTCTTTATCTCGTGTATCCACTGAACAGCGCAGCCTGATAGCGTCACATGTAATGTTACGCTGATTGGCTGAAGGAGTTTGTCTGTCATGGCAAGTACTCCCGCCCACTGAAATCAATGTGACATGGGTGAGAATACTATGTTGTAGATCATATGAGAAATATTACCATGCAAAATAATAAGAAGGATTTTGGGGTTCACTGCCCCTTTAAAAACAACCGTCCAAAGTAATGGAAGCTTATCATAACCTCACCAACTTGCTATAGGAGTGTCTGGACCTAACATTTGAGCTGCTGTTAAAATAATGATTACCTGAAATGGGTAGTTGTACCAGCATTCTTTGGTATTCCACATCCAAGGAGACTGAGGGAAACCAGACACAGCATATATCATTACACCGATGAAATGCTCCGCTAATGCTACAAAACCTTGAGGTGACATTGCTGCTGCCCGGACAACTTACCACCCATAAATAGCGAATTGCATAGATGAATATGCCAAGATAGAATGTAAACCTCCACCTAAAGTAAAAGAGAAAAATATAATTGTTTAAATTAGCCTGACACAAAAATCTGAAACTTGTTTGTTGTGTGGTACATCCAAACCGTGAACCTACATGCTCTCAGAGAACTTTTTGAGAATGCTGGGCTTATCTTGGTTGCGCCTGAGGCGGAACCACCTCTGTATCTTCCGCTCATCCCAGTCTAGTTGCTTAGAGAGTCCATTCAGCTGCTTCTCGTCGGGGGACTGAGCAGAAAAGTTGAAAAACAGACATTTAGAGTCCGCTTAGCGCAAACACCTGAATAGTGTTTTTCATTCCTGTGTGAGGATATATTTGGATATCACGATAAGTATATGTAGGAAACCAGAGCATCTATACACAAGGCGTTATCTACCGTTCTGGACGCATACATCTTCTCCAAGACAGCATTGCTTTGAGGTGGACGACTCACGTCAGCATGAATATGAAGTATTTGGGCACAGGGCTTGGCGACAAGCCTAAACACACACACACACACACACACACACACACACGATTATACAAAATACATTCAAAAATGGAGGGAGGGAAATCAGTACACTTGAGTTCATTGAATGTCTTTATTGGATTGGATTGGCTGAGGAGTGGAACTCTTGTGTGTTTGACACTTAGTGCAGAGCTTTCACGGTTTGCCCACAATAATTATTGGTGGAATGCATTAGCTACTGAGAGAGAGGGACAGAGAGTGAGAGGAAACAGTCATCGAAGGGAGACGGAGAACCCTAAAGAATGTGGCACCTCATCTAAACAAAGTGATCACTAAGTCATGTGAGGGGAAAGGCTTGTGGTTGGTCATAGTCTAACAAGAGAACTGATAGGAGATCCGTCTTGTTGAGTTGACCAATGTCCAAGCACTGGGGAGACGGAGGAATTTACTCATTTAACCATTAGCCCATGCACAGCATGATCTTAGTTTAAGTCAAACACCATTGTCGACGCTGGTAAAACGATGGTGCAATGATCAAACTGACTCTTGTGTCTAATCCTACAATGATACAGCGTAGACATGTATTGATCTATTTAAAGTTACAGGAATGGGTCTTTGGTGGTAACTTTAACGGTAAGCTGGTAGGCCTACGTATAAAAACGTGGCAAAGAAAAGGAAGAGTTTCCATTCCTTGCCAGTGGTATGAAAGCCCAATACTAAAAAGGTAGAATGAACCAATAAGTCATTTTGGGATCTTTGTGAACGCTATAATAAAAACACATAGGTCTAACCACTGTCTACTTTTCTACCAGGTCTCTTACAGAGACACCGCCAAAACGTGGCTCGGTCTTTTATTTCGGGTAGATTTAATCGATGCTACATTTTAATTAACTATCCCTTCTGTAAATGATACACGTTTGAATATTTAAAAAGGTTCTTTCTTCCCTCCAGCCCCATATGACCACAAGTCACGGGAGCGTTGTGCTCAACAAGTTGGGACGCAGTAACGTATAGACATTGCAAAAGATATGGTGAGCTTTGAACAATTGAACATTGGAAATAATTCTTACCTTTCAAATAGTAGTCGTAGAAAAATGACGCCAAAGGCCAAAGGTATGGCATACAAAATTTGGCCTACTCTGGGATATTCTACCCCGGGAGGTGGATGCTCTAGATCCGCCCATGTTACATTTTCGGGCAGCCAAAATCTTTCGCTCCAAATCCATGATAAGATAGAGGAAGTCATTGAATATAGATAATCAAGACCAACAAAGCGAAACTATGCCTGATAACTTATAGTCTCGACATGTAGAGACCCAACATGAAAACTTGCAACTACCAAACTTCAGGAACTGTTTTCCCCACCACCTCTCGTCAAAACCATCACTTTGGTAAACAAGAGCGCTAAATGACGACAAGCCACTTTGCCCAGGGCCACGCCCACTTCACCGGGTGAGTCACGCACATGGTCGGGTTGAAACCTGTAGAGGAGGCATATGTTTTTTCTTTTCTTCTCTTTTTTAAAACGACTACCTGGTTTACGCTGATCTTGTTCTGTTTCTGGCCAGGTACTAAGCTTAAATGCGGCTGAAAGAAAAAAATAAGCTCAAAGTTAAAAGTAGCATAATAGTTAATTGCTGTTGCTTTTATTAATAGGCCCAGACAATTAGAACATTTGCACGCATTTATACCACCATCAGGGTGCTGTCTATGCCAAATTTCCGATTTCACACATAAACATGTGACAAATATGATTGTACATTTTCATTCGTCTATTGATACTAACTGAAAGTCAGATCTTGTCCAAGTCGCTTTTGTTTAAACATTTACTCAGGCTTTTACTAGCGTGGGCTGGATTTGGAGAGGCCTTTCGACAGTGAGGGTTGGGTTTTCTGCGCTGAAACAACACTTCCATAACTGTTGTCTGCAACGATGCAGTAGGCCTACAGGCTCTGCAGCATTTTTCTCTAATACAAAGACAAAGCTCACGTTGTCTACGAGGCCTGGATGATGCAAGTCTAAATCAGTTCTTCTGTATTTTAATTTGTGTGTCAAGGTGCTTATGTGGTCGGTTTTATGTGCAGGTATTTGTATGTGGTGTTTTTGTTTGTTTTTCCCAATCACAAGTGTGTGTGTGTGTGTGTGTGTGTGTGTGTGTGTGTGTGTATGTGTGTGTGTGTGTGTGTGTGTGTGTGTGAGAAATACTATACTTG
>OMKX01058508.1:5128-16843 GCA_900302425.1 Brosme brosme
ATTTGTGACACAAATTAATTATCTTTCCTTTCATACAGTTGGACCTGAACTCTATTTGAAAAGAGACATGAAGGACACACAAGATTTTAACATCAATGACTTTTTCGTTATATTTTCTTTGTCAAAGCTTAAAGCAAAACAACAATTTTAAAAGTGCAATTAGTAACTGTCGAAATTGATCATTGTGCATTTGGGTTATTTGTCTGTATGGCATAAAATATTTTCTAGAAGCAACTTAACAGATGAAGATAAACACATAAAAACAAACAGACCTTTAAAATGATGGAATAAAGCACAAAGTGTTTTCACGGGCAGAAACCCTAAACACAGTTGCAACAAAAGCATGTTACACAGTAAAGCATGGTCATGTTATCCGGCTACCATCGTAACCACGACGCCATCAGCGCACTGTTTTAAGTGTAGTGCATGGACACAGCATGTTAGCTTCTATTACCCCGAAACAGCAATTGTTGCAGATTTAATTGAACGGAATTCACATGATTTGTATTCTGTGTCCTTCATTTGAGTATTATTAGCTGTATACAGACAAGCTCAGAGGTTCTGCCATGTCTTTGCTTCACACTTTGGTTGTTTGGGAGGACTTTAAAGCTCTGCATCCATTACATTACCACTTTGCATGACCCTTTGAATACCCTGAGTGGATCTTTGCGCACCTACACTTTGATTTAGGTAGTATGCTCACTACTAATTCATTCAAACATGTTTATGAGGTGGGGGATGAAAGACAAAAAAACTGCCAAATGATTATCAAATGGGGAAAAACATGTTTTCTTTCCGATATTGCCTTTTAAATTTACTACATTATTGTGTGAGACTGTGTATTTTTTTTCTGTGTGGCAAAGCTTTGTTACAGTTGCACTGCATCATAAATGGCACCCCCGTTGCTTTTATTCGGAGCGGCCTGTACGCGATGTACGCAAGACAGGTGAGGACTTTTACACCTGTAAAGTTTGACATTTTACAACTGTAAAGTTTAAAACTTTGTTGAACGTGGTATTTTTATTTTAATGGTGAAATATTTTGTCTTTGATCATAAGCTTTTTCACTGTGAATGACTATAAACTAGACTGGACCACAAAAGTGCAATCATGCACAACACAATACCGTTACTTGATCAAGAAGTGATTATATTTCTGAATTTACGTCAATGATAAAACAGGGACATAGGCCTACATAATAATACGCCAACTGATGTTCTATTTGACTTTCAGCTTTAAAGCTAGATAATGTATAGGCCATTGATGGTCAGTCATTGATACATTTACTTGGTATAATGTATATATAATGGAGTAGTATATACATTTCTGTATTTATTGAAAATATCAATGGAGATATTCTGTTCTACAGCAATGAAGAGATTATGAAACACAGGAGTTAAAAACATTCTACAAATTTGTAATTGGGAAAAAGCAGTTTGTACATTAGTTTATGGTTCAATTTGCATCACTTTGCAGTAGTATTACCTGCAATTTAACGTATGGCTTCTAGTATTCATGTTGTTTTTGATACAACTCACATTTTCCACAGAAATGTAGTTCATTATTTATGTTGGATACTAACCTGTTGACTACTGCTACAGCTTTGACGATGATTCAGAAAATAAAATGGAACTTGCCAGGTCCTTGGAAGTGTTACCAAAATGTTACCTAAAAGAAAATTATTTTTGTATTTCGAAATGGGGTTGTATAAATTGTGTTATGATCAAATCGGGAGGATAAGTGAAACTAGAGATGAATGGTTCTCATTCTTGTCTTTATGAAACTCTTCTTGTGTCCTTCATTGGTAGGAGGCTGGCTGGGGTGATTCTTAACCCTTCATTTGTAATGGTTGGTCTTCTAGGATATATTATTGGATTTTAACAATATGGCACCCGCGAAGAACTTTCAATACAAAAAAAATGTGCATTGATAATTATCCAAAATATGTTTATTGAGTCTCGAAATAACATGACTGAGAACCAATTCTAAAAGAATAAAAGGAAAGCAATGAACGTTGCAGGTAATTAGCATCTGTAAATTGTAACTAATTAAATTGCTGATTTTATTTATGTTTTGTAACTAATCAAAATAAATGATGGCTAAACATCAAACTCTTCTGATTGTTTTTATTAAATATATTCAGTCTGACAAACTATACATTTTATTGTAACATTCCTGAGCTGAATCAGAAAATACATGTACACCTTATTGAAAATAAAATAAAAATAAAAACCATATCGAATCATATGGTCCCTAGACGTGAGGATTATATTACATTTTGCTTCTAGTGTTCCGTAACGGTTTGCCTTCTTGAACGCACCCCAGTTTTCTACCAGTCGCAACTTTATTGTTCCTTCAATAACAGACAGCGAAGAAGAAACCGTTTACCGCTGTTGTCTTTGAAATGGCGTTGAAGCGTTATTATAGTAGTCCGTATTTCTGATGGTTGTGCTTGTTTTGGGGATTAGCTATATCTTTTCCCGGGTAATTTTAGAAAAGAAATTTCAAATATAGCTTATTGTGCCTGAAGTTTGCTTCATAAAAATGTGCAGACGCTTGTTGTAAATATTTTTGCACTGCTTAACTAGGCCGCATCTATCCCCGAGCTTGCTTACGGATTTCATCAGCTTTAAAGCACTCGGCCTTGCCGCAACCTGGTTGCTTTGGTAAGTTGCTAACAACTGATTATTTTGTCTTTATTTTATGTGTTTTCCAAATTTTGGTTCATTTTTTATTGCGAGAGAAGCCTTTTATTCATTATGCATGTTTTATTCGTTTCTTATTGTGAATACAAGGATCTGTACAGCCCTTATTTTGACAACATAGCCGTTAGCTAGTTTGTTAGCTCAGCGTTAGCGAGCTTTACCGCTAAACCGCTTTAACTCACAGCTCCATTATCCATTATAGTGTGTTTACAAATGGCAAGCTTCGTTAGCATATAAGCTATTGCAACTTGTAGCAAGTAAATCATCTATCATCAAAATTATATATTTTTCGTTCCCTCAGTCTGCAGTTACTTCTAAATTATGTTACATTTCTTTGGAAATATTTGCCAAAATTGGTTTTGTAATTAAGCTTTTTTAGTTCAGATATAGCAAAGCTAGAATTAGCATCGATAACTTTAGAGAGGGATGCTACCTTAGGGACAGCTTTGCTTTCACTTAATTTGTTTGGGTAGAATAGATTTTTTTTGTAGCTATATTTAACATTATTGCGCATTCGACCCTGTTTTACCACTGGTGCTCCAAGATATTTATTTTCCATTGTTTACTTTTTTAACAGGGCTCCTGGTGGGCGGCCAGTGTCATGTGTGTCAGGAACGATCATCTGGCAGTGATATGTCAGAAGGTCAACTCATTTCAACATTATTACCCTTAATATAGAGCTACATTAAAACTCTTGATGTAGTTTGAACCTCTGCCTGTCGGATTGTACACTGACTGAAGTGTACTCTTACCAGAGACTGCACTGAGATTGTTTTCATAGTGACATTCAGTATGGCATCAGTACCAGTATACTGCTTGTGTCGACTACCATATGATGTGACCCGGTTCATGATCGAATGTGACATTTGTCAAGACTGGTTCCATGGGAGGTCAGTCATGTTTTTGTTTTTTATTCTTTTGTGATTTACCTGTGCTGGGTCTTTGAGGATGGACATTAATACTCATTATCTTCTTTGTACCGTTCCATATGGTGAATTATTTCATGAAAAATCTTCTATTCAGTAAAGTTCTCAGTGATGCATAGTGAATTATATCCTAGCTCCCATTTAAGTGGAATTGTTATGACGTTGCCTGAGATGTGTGTTCCCTAATAATTGGATGTTTAATAAGATGTGCTCAGTTTGCTACTCTCCCTATCTTGATGCTATATCTACATATTGATTTCCTTGCAGTTGTGTTGGAGTGGAGGAGGATAAAGCAGCAGAGATTGACCTGTATCACTGCCCCAACTGTCAGATCAGCCATGGGCCATCCATCAGTAAGTTATTAAAATGTGTGTCATTTTGATATTTCACTTTTTCATTGCTTTTGAAAGCCTCTTCCATTTTCTGTTTACACCCAGCACTACTGTTGACCGATGTGTTTTCCTCTGTCCCACCTGCAGTGCGTAAGCGTCGTGGGGGAAATAAGCAGGCAGATGGGGGTGCTGTGGCAGGAAGAGATCCTACTCGGCCTGTGAAAACGGGCAGCCCACAGTTTGTGAGGGAACTACGGAGCCGCACTTTTCCAAGGTAAGCATAAGGGTTTAACATGAGGTATTAATGGATTTACTACACATTATCTACTGTTTCTTTGAAAAGGGAACACACACTTATTCAACTTATCCCCTTCCTAATTTAATCAGTGCATCGTTTCCTTTCTCCAGTGCAGATGAGGTGTTGTTGAAGCCCACGGGGGCCCAGCTGACGGTGGAGTTCCTTGAAGAGCGTTCCTTTAGTGTTCCTGTCATGGTGCTCCGGCGAGATGGCTTGGGCATGAACTTACCGCCATCCTCCTTCGGCGTCAACGACGTAGAGCACTACATCGGTAAACCTCCTTCAGATTTTAGCCCCTTTCTCTCTGTGGGTAATACAGGCTTATTTAAACTTTTGTGTGCAAGTGCATTTGTTCGATTGACATTTTCCCCAATTGTTTAAAAGTTTATTTTTCTCTTGCTGAGCAGAATTTGTATTTGTTTAATTTATTGTAAGAACCCTATGCTACTTTTTAGACGTTTCTCTCACACATGGTGTTCACTGTACTCATTCTAGGTCCTGACAAAGAGATAGATGTGATTGACGTGTCGCGCCAGTCTGACATGAAAATGCGCTTGGAGGAGTTTGTGGAGTATTACAACAGCCCCAACCGAGACAGAGTGCTCAATGTGATCAGCCTGGAGTTCTCAGAGACCAGGTGCACAATCTCATAGTAATACTCTCAGCCACTGTTCAATACCAATTCTGTATCTAGCCTTATTCTACTTTACCTTACTGTAATTTATCAAACAAAGTAGAAAGTCATATTTATTTACTTAATAAGGCATACATCTCCCACATTGGTTAACGTAACACTATTTTAAGAAAAAGTCCATGTCTCTTATAGGCTCTCCAATTTGGTGGAAACTCCAAAGATCGTTAGGAAACTATCCTGGGTTGAAAACCTGTGGCCAGAGGAGTCTGTGTTTGAACGGCCGAACGTACAGAAGTACTGCCTGATGGGGGTGAAGGATAGCTACACAGACTTTCACATTGATTTTGGAGGAACTTCAGTTTGGTATCACGTCCTGAGGGTAAGCTACATGAGTTGACTCGGAGTAGGGTTTATGTTTATGAAGCTGTCGTTCATAAGAGGCCTTCATCTAACTAAATCCATCCAAACATCTTTGTGTCTCTCTATGTAGGGCGAGAAGATATTTTACCTGATATCTCCAACTGCAGCCAACCTGGCCTTGTTTGAACGTTGGAGTGCCTCATCAAATCAGAATGAGATGTTCTTTGGAGATCAAGTGGATATGTGCTACAAATGCTCGGTCAAACAAGGGAACACACTCTTCATTCCAACAGGTAGGATTCACATTGTTGCTTGTTTATTAATTAATCAATGTGTAGGCTATGGCCTATCCAAAAGGGGTTTTTAAATTCAAACTAAAGTTTGTTAAAAATGGGACCAGGTCATTATAGTAATTCTCAGCAATTATAAGGAATTAATACACGATACATTAACTAAAATCAATGAAAATGTTCCATGTCTATTTTCTTCACCTATCTCTGATGAGTGATGGGACTAAGAAGACCTGAGTTAAATCGGCTATAGTTATGATGTTATCCATACATCATCGCAATTCAAGTTTTTCAGACTTTGGGAAGCTCTCAGCAGCCGTCAGCCACACGGCTGACGGCTGAAAAAAGAGAGCTTCCCAAAGTCTGCGTCACTGGATCTTTCAATCAGTTAAGTTACATATATTTTCTGGATGTGTTTTTTAGGGTGGATTCATGCGGTTCTAACTCCAGTGGATTGTTTAGCTTTTGGAGGGAACTTTCTTCATAGTCTCAACATTGACATGCAGCTACGGTGAGTTCCCTCACACTGATCTCATTAAAGTGAATTGCTCATACATTCAGCCACATACCTTAAAACATGTATAAAAAAACTATTTCTCCTCAGGGCTTATGAGATAGAAAAGAGGTTGAGCACAGCAGATCTATTTAGGTTCCCCAACTTTGAGACTGTGTGCTGGTATGTTGGCAAGCACCTCCTCGATACATTCAGAGGTAAGGTTTCCGACCTCTAGTCAAACATGCAAATCATGCCTTCAAGACCTGTAGTTCCTTCCGCTTTTTCAGAAACGAAAGTTTCAGAAAGGTTCCTTGTAAGGTTACCAAACCAGTGTTGCTCTGTTTGGCAGGTTTGAGGGAGAACCGCAGACATCCTGCCACTTACCTGGTTCACGGAGCAAAGGCACTGAACAATGCTTTCCGCACCTGGACCCGCAAGGAGGTCAGGCATTAACTCGTCAACAACCTCACTCTCTCCCACTCCCTACACATATCTGAGCAAAGATCATTAGTCTTATAGTACTGTCCAGTGGTACGAAAGAAGTTATTTTGATTCTAATTTTGTTTTTCTCAGGCATTAGCTGACCATGAAGTGGAAATCCCAGAGACCATCAAGACTCAGCAGTTAATAAAGGACCTTGCTAAAGAGATCCGCCTTGTCGAGGTACAAAGAAGCACCCTGGTAGATGTGGTGTGTGGCGTTCATCTCATCGTTTCCATTATACACACTCTATATATTGTCTGTATTCGTTTTAATTATAACGGCAACATTTATTTTCCAAGGACATCTTTCAGCAAAACATTGGCCGCGCTGCTCCTCCGTTCCCTGGGTCGCCACTCTCTAAAGGTCCCGCCACCCCTTCCCAAAATACCATCCGCACTCCAGGAAAAAAGAGAGGTCCCAAACCAAAGGACGGGGTAGGGGTTCTGGGCTTGCAGGGAACCAAGAAGAAGAGTCAGAAGAGTCTGCTCAAGGCAGAGGCTGGGGAACTGGATCTCCTTGAAATTCACACCAAACACACTCTAAAGAAGTTTCAACCCGGCAAGTCCAAGAAAAACAAGGTATGGGATCGACTGCACCTTTTAAAGCTAGGGTAGGCAATTTGAAGACGGCAGCCAGAGTAAGCTATGTTTTGAAAGTATCCAACCTACGGCAGAGGTGCCTGCAGGGAGCCGGGCTGGACGGTAGTCGGACAGACAAATGATTATTCAATCATTTGGTTCGGGCCGAATTAAATGATTTGACGGGCAGTTGAAAGATACCATTTTTTTTTAAATGGTTTTAAAAAAGCATTTGATTTTATTGATTGCTTTCGGGATGTAAAGACAATTTGAACAAATATGACAAAAACAATGCTTCTAAAATAAATTGCCTACCTTGGCTTTAATTTCTTTCTGAGCAGCTTGAGGTATTGATCTTGTGTGCAAATTGATTTGCCTACAACTGTACTTCTTCTTTTTGTCTCCAGCTGGAGTTGCCATTAGAGGAGTTTGAAGGGAAGCTAAATAAGAGCAAGCTGAAACTTGTACTGACCAATGGCAAAATTCAAGGGTAAGCGAAATGCACAACTCTTGCATACAGATACGTTGCTACTTTTGTGATGCTGTGCTCATTCGAAAGAGGACTGAAAATGCTGACCTTAGTCTTTTCTTCTTCTTTTTTTTCAAGGTCCAGGAAGAAGGGCGGCAGTAACGGCGCTGGAGGTGCAGGGAACTTCCAACATGTGGCCATGGAGGGATCCAGCCTCTCAGACCTGGAGACTGAGGACGAGCTGCAGATCGACGAGACCCCCCCACCACGCCGCAAGCCCACAGGGCCCAGCAAGAAGAAGAAACTCAGCGGTAAGAATTAACCTCCGTAAAACGGGGCTGGCTGATGTCTGTATAATTATGGACAAGCTTCTCTCCCCCGTATAATTTTTCTATTCTCTGCAGACCATGAAGTTGTCTGCACTATAACTACTTTATAACACAACAGAAACTCAAAATGAAAATGCTCCTTTTTATAAGGTCTTCCAAGGAAGCTTCCGCGAGCAAAGCCGTGCTCTGACCCCAACCGAATCCGAGAGCCCGGGGAGGTGGATTTTGATATTGAGGTAAGGATGATCGGCATGTTCAACGGGACATTATGAATGCAATGTCATCTACATTGCTGTTTAACGTAATCTCCTTAATCATGACTACAGCAATGCTAGAACAACGTTTTGTTTTTTGTTCCTTAAAGGAGGACTACACCACAGATGAGGAAGCATTGGCTGCCCATGGAGTGAAGGGTGGAGCCGGAGGGATTCTGGACTTGCTGAAGGCCAGTAAGCAAGTAGCGGGCTTGGACTCTGCACTGAGGTGAGATCTCTATGTTGGTGTTCAAATGTTTTACAGATATATTGATTTAGGACTTATTTACACTACCTGTACCATTGTATATATTTTAAATCCAACAAATTGGGTGTATTAAGCGCTGCTGCCCTAAAAACCACAATTGTAAGGTTTGTAAAAAGCATTTGTGTACTTTTCTATTGCATACATTGGTAGGCTGATCCTCTCTCCTCTTTCTCAGTGAGGAAGCCCCAGCCTCTCCGAGCACACGGGACGCCATCCAAGGCATGCTCTCCATGGCCAACCCTCCATCTTCGTCCTCTTCCTCCTCCTCCTCCTCTTCCTCTCCCATGTCCATCTCAGGAGGCCTGACAGAGGGTCTCGGCACGGTGAAGGAGAAGGGGCGAAGGGCCGTGTGGGTGACCGGAGGGAACAAAAAGAATTCGGGTAGTCCTGAGAAGAAACCCGCCATCCAGCAGCGACCCGGGAAGCGGCCAATCAAGCGTCCGGCGCGGCACCTCAGCGACGAGGAAAGCCCTGACGAGCAGGAGACCCTCGGCACCTGCTTTAAGGACTCGGACTACGGTGAGAGGCCTCATAGGCACTTGCTTATGCCATTTAAACACAGACACCACACATACATTGCGCAGTATTTTCCTACGGTTCTTTAATGAATCGTTAAAATGAATGTGTGTTTGTCTGTTTCCTCTTAGTTTACCCTTCGCTAGAGTCTGATGAGGAAGATCGTGCTAACAAGGCCAAGATGAAACGGAAGAAGAACTGGGACGATACACCCTGGAGTCCAAAAGGTTTTCTGAATAGTTAAATCTGCAAAATGATAATGCATCTTAAAACCATGGCGATGTTTTCTTTAAACCCTTTCCTTCCATTTGCAGCCCGGGTTTTGCCCACCCTCCCCAAACAGGAGAGACCGGCCCGGGAGGGTGCGAGAGTAGCATCGGTGGAAACCGGTCTCGCAGCAGCGGCCGCTAAACTGGCACACCAGGTGTGTTCACGGAGATGTGAGGTTGAATCTGAAGAATCGGGCTGGTATTTCGTGAGGTTGATTTTGTAATTGTTTCGCTTGTAGGAGCAACAGAAACCCGCCAAGAGAAAGTACACCAAAAAGCAGCGCCCCCCACCTCCAGTGCCGGCCCCACCCCCTGTCCAACCGGAGCCGGCCCCGCCCTCCCCGCCACAGGCTTCTTCCTCAGGACCGGAGTTCAGCCCCGACCGGAGGATGGACTACTACTCTGCCAGCTTGCTGGACCACGAGTACACGGCAGGGCCCGGCCCCTTCGGCCCGGGTGGCCCCCGGGGCAGCGGGGCCATGGCTCCTGGGGTGTTCCTGACCTCCAGGAGGCCTTCGCTCTCCCCGCAGAACAGCAGCACTTACTCGCCCTCTGGTGCGTCCCCTGCAGGGCCAGCTAGTCAAAGCAGTGCTGTAGCAGGACAAGGTAAGGGCAGCGTGTGAGAAACACACAACAACATGCTGGCATATACATCACAGTGAGAGCGTGTTTTCTCATTTCTTTTTTCCCCTCTCTTAATTTAGCAGGGAAACGTCCAAAGAAAGGACTTGCAACTGCAAAACAGAGACTTGGAAAAATTCTGAAAATTCACCGCAATGGCAAACTTCTCTTGTAGGCGATGCTGGTAATGTTGCCACACGTTTGGTGGGAAATGAAGAAAAAATGACTTACAAGGACTCACTGCCCGGACAGAATTCATTATATTTTTTATTATAGGTTTTTACGATGATCAGTTTTCTCATCTTCCTCCATGCTACTTTTACTTTTCTATCCGCAAACATTCAGAATAGTGGTTACAAAGATCAACTGACGACACTTTTCACCAGGCAACTTGACGGGTAAACCGCATCCTCCTAATGATGGCAATAAAAAAATATGAAAAACTTGAAATTAATATAATATTGGAGTAAAATCTTAAATGTATCCCCAGTTTTGAGTTGGGCTATAAGAGTTTCTGTATTCAGGCAGCAAAGATAATCATGTTTTCTTATCTTTACTTAAATACTTAAGATGGACATCTATTTTCACCATTGAATTGAAAAAATATTCTGACTCGGTTTGTCCAAAATGTCCCAGCTTTCAGAAATGTTTTCGTCAAAAGTTCATAATGAGTAACAAGTATGCCATAATAATGGAAAACGTCATGTAATTAGTGAATACCATGTAGAAGTCAGTCATAATTATGTGATGAAGAGACATAATAATGAAATCCTTTTTTTTCTGTTCCATTGTAGAAATGTTTCCAGAATTTTTATTTAGGCATGTGTTCTCGGTTTTCCCTGTTATTTTTTTGCACCCTATTTTACACATTTTTATATCATGGATCCCATTTTTTATTCCTTAAAATACCCTTGGAAAATGGCAATTTGCCCCTCCGCAAAGTCACAATACGTTATTTAATTGATCCCACGTTACTATGCTCAAGTTTGTATCTGATCATGCTGCAAGTTCAGATTGATTCAAACTCATTTAAAATATGGAACATTTTCTACATAAACATGTTCTCAACTTTTTTGTATGCTTTTCCACTCTTACGATGATCATAACCTCAGTACATTGGTTTATTATGCTTTTTAATGTTTCCTTAAGTCAATGTAAATATTTGTAATTTTACCTAGATACTGAGTAAGCAGTACGATGTTAGAACACAGAGTTCTCATTAGCATCCCATCAGTTTAGCATGATGGATTTAGCCGTGTTGGAAGAGTTGGGCTAACAACGAAATGTTGGTTGAGATGTAGATCTTACCATTCACAGTAGATGTGAGGGCTATTGTCTGATGTGTAAATACGTATTGTAATTTAATTTCTTTTATAGTTAAAATGACTGTTGAAATCTTTTTAAACATGACTTGTAAATGATGCATTGCTGTATTTGGAAATATATGAACCTGTTTTTTTTTTTTTACTTGTATGCAGTAAATATGTCACGCTTAGTTGGTCATGTTGTATTGTCAATGTTATAAGGGAGTTATTTTGTGCTGAAAAAATACCCTAGTTTGACTATCTGTTTGGTTATGTATTGTTGTTTATATTCACTCATGTTTCAACAAACTGTATGTTACACACAATGGTTTTTAAATATGACCCAAAACAGATAAACTATACTTTGGGGAAACTTTCTGTTTAAAATTAATTTATTTACATGAGCCATACCAAAATTGGTTGGATTTTGAGGGACCACTGCATATTCATCAGATATATTAACCTATTTATTATTTTTTACAATTCAAGCGTTTTGAAATGTCTCTACACAACTTCCTTGAGTATATTCGATCTTGCAATTAGAGCTTAAAATTATCCATTTATTTCAATTGGTTACTTTGTTT
>OMKX01058508.1:16863-28725 GCA_900302425.1 Brosme brosme
TTGGTTACTTTGTTTTATGCAGATTAGAGCTCCTCATAAAATGATGAGATTCACTGTAGCATCCTTTATTATTCCTCAGTGTTTGCTCAAAACATTTACTATAGTGAATTTAATACTGAACATTTGTGTGCACATTACGGTGGTATCAGCTATTTTATTAAAACAAAGATCTTTGCAGTAGTTTTGAATATTTACAAATATAAGTTTGGCATAAATAACATTACTTATGACCCACGTTACACGCAATCAAGCTTTTTCCGCACATCAGTGTATATTTATAAACCAAAAAGTTGGTGCTGTACATCAATTTACATCAAAATTCCTATTTTTAGCCGGAAACAAGACAGTCCATCTTCGAGACAGTCTATGTTCATGGATGGTACCGGTTTTTTTTCCCAGTACAAGGGAGTGCCAGAGCTTCTGTAAAGAAGTTCTCGCGAGACCTAAACTGCCCTATTCGCTAGTGCAAGATGGAGAAGTGAATTTAACACGCAAACGAGGTAAGCAAAAATAAAAACATAGTATAGTATAGCATGTCTTAGTGTTTAGTGAAGTGTACACATTGACCTTTTCATCAACTACTAATGGCGTTTTATATTCGAAGTCTGCCTCCAGTGCCATAAAGAGTTTTTGTAATGGTAAACGGAACATTGTGCCATGTAAACCGCCATTTTTAATGTAGCCATGATCCCACAGATAGCATTGTGCTGTGTTCTCGCTCCTAGCTGCTTAGCTCGCGCGAAACCCACCAACACACGCCACACGGGCTCACTGCGCGAATGCGTGCCCCCGTGTGCTACTCCTAGCTACATTAGCATATAGGCGAGTTAGCCGCCGGATTCTGTGTCGAATGATGAGACAAACGACCGGTGAGAATCACAACGAGTGTGTGATAGTTGATTTTCTCTTCCTGGCTGACTGTTGACATGCGGAAAACTGTAGCATATGTTGGCTTTTAGTCTGGGTAGTTAACGTGTTGTAGTTATTCTTTAACATCACCGTTGCAATATTCTAGCTAGGTAACGTTAGCCTATGTTAACTATGGTAATGTCTTACGTTATGTGGACTGATTTGTCATGGTACCGGACATTAACTTTGTATCATTGACTTTATTAAACACTATCTAGCCCGTGTGGGCCAGAAATCGACGTTAACGTTACTGAACTCTAGCATTTGTCTTTACCTAAGTTGCTTATTGGCTTTGCATGTTTAATAATCAAGATGAAAAATGGCTCCATAAAGGTCGACTCCATTCATAATACATGTTCTGGTTGTGGTCACGTTAGCCACGTTTAAATACATGTATATGTACACACAATTTATAATGAAGCCGCACTGGTATAGTGAAGCTATAGGACTCGTTAAGCAGTGTTTTGTTCAGTGGGAAGCCAGTGTGTGGAATATCTGCAGCCCCTTTTAGATTTTAACTTCATGAAAGACCATTGTGATGACATGAACACAGAGGGCCTCTGGCATTCACAAGGCGTTTTGCTCACCCAAAAATGTAGTCGGTGATAGAAAACAATGACTGATTTTGTTTCGTTTTCCAGGTTGTAAAGAAAACAACTGAGATTAAGGTGATAGATATTGAAAGTTAAAACACGTTTTAGAAATGTAGAGGATATTATGACAATAGTATATTTAAAACAAACATTTGCAGTTGACCTTGATCATATATCAGCATCCCTTTGGCTGATTTTGTGCTAGCCAATATGATCAAATATCCAATATTTTTAATGATGCAACTATGTAGATTTGATTTGTTGATATTTCAACATTACGTATTCCCAATGCATACAGATAGGACAACTGGTAGAACCAATCATCAATAATGTTAATATGATACCCAAGGAATTCGATGCATTCATTGTCACTTAGCAGGGACAAACAAATACTGATTTATTTGTTACTTTACTATAATGAAGCATTGCAGAGCATGAAAAGACAGCATTGAACCTAGATCACAATTTTTTTTCATTAACACACATCTTATGCAATATCAAAACATTGATATGATAAATATATATTATTCCCGAGCTGCAGACACTACAATTTTAGAAAGTACTAGTTTTATACTGATTTATTAGGTGTTCACAGTGTATCTGTGGATACCTATTGTTATTTTAAATTGTTGTGCTACATACCATGGTAAGAGTCACAACAACTGACATCATACCCCTATGTAGCCCCCCTATGTTTAGTCCGTTTGTTGATATATTTAAACTGCTTAAAAAATCCACAGAGCATCTTGACACTTGACAGCTTTCTTGACCTCCTTCTCTGATTGCTCTCACCATATATAATAGAAGTTCAGTTCTGCTTTATGTTTCGATGCTGTGAACAATGGCAGAGTGGGCAAAAAAATAATCTTATTTGGTTTTAAATGCCAACAAAAGAGTGAGCTGATTACATTTCAATCGACAAGTAATAAAATAAATAAATAAATGCCAGCATATCTCTGTATGAGTACTTGGCATGGCGGGAGTTGATATGAAATCATACATCAAACACTTTTCCAGCAATATATTTGTTCTTGTTGATTCAATCATTTTTTGATACACCTGAGACTCCCTGCTTTGTAAATATCTATATGATGCACACTGTAGCAAATGTAGTCTTTGTGTTTAGGCTAGAGCAGAACACATCCCATGGTACATTATAGGTCTATTACGACCCATCATTTTTGAATGATTCAAACGATCTCAAGGACAACCAGCCACTGCGGTTATTTAAAACGAACATAAGTACCACTAATCAAATATGTAGTTTTGGCATACATCTATCAACCAATTGCACCAAAATGTATCTCATTATTATACCAGTGTATAGATAATAATGATAATCTGTTATAGTAGGATCTTGTGACTCATATTTAAAACTTGGATCTCTGTGTAGATAGGACATGTGAATACAAAAAATGATGTACTGGCTGTATAGACCCTATTGACTATCAAGCCAATAAAGATGGTGAAAATGTATTGCCTATGTACATTTTGACTTAAACTCGTTTTTAGTGTTTTGTTTAGTAAAATACTGTCAGTCTTGTTGTGGCTTTGTGCTGAGATTGGTCTTCTTTATTTTTAGATTGCCTTGTTAAAAGACTGCTCAACTAGCTGAGGAGGATGGAGATATTGTATCAAAGCAGTTTCTGGTATGTATTGGAAATGTTTTTTATCCCGGACTCAAATGCAGTGATAGCGTGCTTTTTAATAGTTTTAATTGCATTTGTAAGAGGACTTGTTTGAATTGGAATGAGCAGCTATGGATTTTGTTATTTGTAGAACATGGGGCCTAATTTTTGATGAAGCTTGAACTGCCTTTTAAGGTATTCTGAACGGTTTCTATATCTGTCAACGTATAACAAAGGTATCTTTGCTTTTCACGGTTGTGATCCCATTGGGTCATTTCACTTCTTGCTCATTTCAGCAATTATTTTGCTATTAGTCTTGGCAACAGTTCATTTTATTCATCACACGCTCTTTAATCACAGCCATAATTCCATATTGTTGGACCAGTTACCCACTACCAAAATAATTTATATATTGTTGGCAAAATGATCTAACTTGTATTAATTATTGCCGTTTTGAGACAGGGGGATGCAAAATGGATGCCAGTTCATGTTGATCTAAATTGTAATAGTTTGCATAAACCTGAGTCCGATATATATATATTATTTACTAACTAGATCTTTAGCCCAAATCGAGTAATGGGTTTGGATGCCCACATTAATCTAGCAAAAAAAATAAGGGTGCTGAAAATTTGCCTTTTTTTATAGCACACTTAAATGTACATTTTACTATCTGACTGTACATATGTATCACCTCAGTTTTCATTTTCTAAGTTAAGGCTGACTTTGGGCAATGTTTAGATTAGATTAATTTTCCTTGTGGGCAATTTACTATATGGTTGTAAGACAGTTCTAAATACACATGTAAGAGAGACGATCCCCTAAAGTCCAAGCATTTAAAATTCTGAAATGCACCGAGAAATCCAACAGTAACTACCCGGTTTCCAGCTGTAACATTATTCACTTTGCACACTACCCCAGTCATAATGACTTGTCAAGTCTAGTGTCTAGAGCCTATATGCTACGGATACATGCGCGCGTTGTCGTCGAAAAATGACCAGGATCATAGTGCTATGACGGACGATTAAAGCTATATGCCGGGCCAGTTGATGCACACTATTAACTGGAATACTACAAAATAAGCCAACTCGCAGTGTCACGTTAGACTCGTATGGGAATGATTCAGCGAGTAATTGTACGTTCCTGCTTTGCGTTCAAGTAGCTAGCAAGCTAGCTAGCCAGCGCGTGCTACGACTTTCTAGCTGAAAGGCCGGGGTAAGAATCAGAGTGGCCAGATTTGCTCTTATAGAATCAAGAGTTTTTTATTGATATTGCAAACAACTACTGTAGCGTTTACGGTGTCAGGAAATGTGTCAGCAAGAATGCTGAGCCTCATAGTGCGGGTTTCTTGTGCGGCCTTCAGCACAACCGCGAGGTAAATTAGTCAACAGTGATGTCAGGACTGGGATCGGGAACCGTCAAATCAGGGGTGCTCTAGCTATTTAGCTAAAGCCGAACGTATGTTGGTTTCCTTGCATTTTGTTTGCTCTAGTGACATATATGCATGTATCGACATAACTTCGGTATTGTCTGAGCATTTCACCAGCTCAAGGTCTGTTTCTTTCTTAGTATATTCATGGCATAGTTTGACACTAGCAGCGTAGCATGCCAAATGCCAGTCGCAGGCAGCGACTACAACGCCAGCCATCTAATTATCTATTTAAGTCATATCCTTTTTTGTCTGGTATGTGGCTAGCTGGTAACAAGTAGACCAATTTATGTTGTAGCAAGTAGTTCGATTTGTGTGGCCCCTGACTTTAAAATAGCGGGTATTACTGGCAGCAAGTAGGCTAACCGTAGCATGCAAGCTATAACTAATGCTAAACCTGTCCCTTTCTTGTTACTGGCATTGCGGACTGATAACCAATCGCACTTGTTGGCTAAACAACAGGCTGTTTCAAGGGGACACGATGGATTGCAAAAACATTGCTTTGTGTGTGTTTATATATTTATATCTATATAATGATGTGAATTAATCACGTAGATTCATTTATCTTATCTTTAGCTATCAAGCCACCGACGGCACGTCTTTATGCGAAGCTAATCAAAATACTGTTAATGCTTGACTAACAAATACATTTTCAATTGCAAATTTGCAACCGTGATTACTTGTGCATTGTGTATAATCGTGTGGGTTTTGTGTCCTTGTCTTTTTAAACCACCGGCGCTTGACAATATTTTTTGTCTAATTGCATGCCATGTTTAGCTCTAATGAATATATATGTATAGTACCGCCCACCATGTGCCTTTCACTTTCATTTCAGCAGAATGTTTAGAGCTTCCTGACATTTTCTTTTTAATTTCATGTGGTTTCAATCTTTAATTTTGCAGGTAAAGTGAACACACCATGCTGTTAAGTGGGTACTGCCAAACTACTTATTGTAAGTGTATTTCTCATTGTTCTACATAATGTTGTTATTTTCACGTTTACAGTAAGGTAGTCTCTGGCTTGCCCTATATGGCATCATCCATACAAAATCTGCATATGACACATCCTTATGTTATTCATGTGGTGTGTTGACAGGAGCAACAAATAAAAAGTAGCGACAATGAAGGTCGACAGAAGCAAGTTAAAGAAAACCCCTACAGAAGCTGTGAGTGTGCATACTGGTGGCAGTGCAATTAATTCTAGACTTACTTGCTGTTTATTGTGCTTTGCATTGAAATAACAGTCTTCATGCCCTCTCCATACTTTGCAGCCTGCAGACTGCAGGACCCTTATAGAGAAGCTCAAGGCATGCAGTGATGAGCAATTGCTTGTGGAGCTTCAGCACATTAAGACCTGGAATATTGGAAAGGTAAACAATATGTCAGGAGCAGAGTTCAGGTTTCCATTGAATTAAAGTAAAGTGCTTGGTATATGCAATTCCATCCCGTCGATGTTCATGTGGACCTAGCAATCTAAGAGGAACTGTTGCCATTTGGTACGGTATTGAAACTAACGCTGAAATGTCCTCCAGTGTGAGCTGTACCACTGGGTGGACCTACTGGACCGTTTTGATGGCATTCTATGCGATGCAGGCCAGACTGTGGAGAGCATGTCATGGCTGCTGGTGTGCGACCGGCCAGACAACGGGCACCTCAAGGCCCTGCTGTTGGCCGTGCTCAATTTCACCGCCTTGCTCATTGAGTACAGCTTCTCCAGACACCTCTACAGCTCCATAGAGGTATGCTTTCACCCTGCGTGGCTACTTTTCACCATAGGGGCCATATGAATAATAATTATAATGCATTTTCCCCCTTTCTTTTTGCTTTACAGCACTTAACCACCTTATTGGCGTCATGTGACATGCAAGTAGTCTTGTCTGTGCTCAACCTGCTGTACGTGTTCAGCAAACGCTCCAACTACATCACCAGATTGGGGTCTGACAAGAGAACCCCTCTATTGGCCCGCCTGCAACATCTGGCAGAGGTTTTAACAATACAATGTCAATATACATTTAGCTTTTGTTGGTGTAATGACAGGTGCTTTTGGAACAAAGAATCTGATTGGTCAATCTCCTTGTTCTGTAGAGTTGGGGTGGAAAGGAGAATGGGTTTGGTCTGGCTGAATGCTGCAGGGATCTGCCCATGTCGGTAAGTGTTAATTTACATAATCTCTCTTTGTGGAGTCCTTCCACTGATTGCAGTGACTTGTTTTCTTTGTAATTAATAGTGTAACATTGAGATTAATGATTATTTTTCGGGGCACCAGAAATACCCGCCCAGTGCCACAACACTGCACTTTGAGTTCTATGCTGAACCAGGCCCTGAGGTCAAAGTGGAGAGAAAAGTAAGCCCAATAGATTTACTAAAAAACTCGATACGGTCTATATTTATTTGTAGTATTTATATTATTTATAAAAAAATCTTTACCTTTTTTCGTCAGCAGACAAGCAGTAACACACTACATTATATTCACATCGAGCAGCTTGACAAGGTAAAGTCAGACATTAATCTACTTTGCATTATAATTCATAATATGATGCATGGAAGTCTTTTTTATTTATTTTTTTGTCTGATTTTCCTCTGTGTTTTTCAGATTTCAGAGAGTCCGTCTGAGATCATGGAGTCACTGACGGTTATGTACAACATCCCAAAAGACAAGCAGACCCTGCTCTTCACACACATTCGACTGGCCCATGGCTTCTCCAATCACAAGAAGAGGCTGCAGGCTGTGCAGGCCCGACTGCATGCCATTTCTATACTGGGTGAGCACATAGTCCCATCCCAACCACATGGTTACTAAAAGGTTCTGACTGTAGCAAATGCTGACATTATGCTGTGTTCACTCCGATGCAGTGTACTCCAATGCGCTCCAGGAGTCTGCCAACAGTATACTATACAACGGCTTGATAGAGGAACTGGTAGATGTACTGCAGATTACAGACAAGCAGCTTGTGGTAAGGAACATGTTTTCCCTGTCATTAAAGCATTTTTGTGCATGTGTGTGCAAATGGAGACAATCCATTGCAAATGCATAATTTATTATGTGTCACAGTTGATTGTGTCAAGACTAGTTTGATGTAAAACATGTGCTTTAATTTATTTCTAGGATATAAAAGCAGCATCTTTGCGCACTTTAACTTCAATTGTCCACCTGGAGAGGACACCTAAGCTTTCCAACATCATCGACTGCACCGGCACAGCGTCTTACCATGGCTTCCTGCCTGTGTTGGTGCGCAACTGTATTCAAGCAATGATTGGTAAGAGAAAGAATTTCCACATGCAAGATGTTTCATTCAGTGCACTTTTAAATAAGGCATGCTCATATTTAAATTGAATGGCTATTCAAAGTTTAAGTGAACCCACTGTTTCGCCTCTAATTCGAACAGATAAAGAAATATATATGTGTTTTGGGCTGAGAGTTCTAGGACTTGCTCATTATAATGAGCATTATAATGAGTGTCGTTTATGAAATGCGCCATACACAGTCGCATATATACTACAAGTGTCCTGGAAGCTTAACCCTCTCTTGGTCACGGCCATCAACATCAATCACTAGCCAGATGGAGCTGCACATAGCCACACACACCATGACATTATGAAAATAATGCGTTTTGAGTTCGGAGTAGAGTAAAACCTTTGCAAACTGGTTGGCGGGGACTGCCAAAAACATTTGATTTTACACCTGATTTCTCTTAATTCCGGTCTTATTTTAGGAAAGGAGACAAAATGGCATAAATTACCATATTTAAGTTAATATAAGACGTACTACGACCCCAAGTGTCACTACCTTTTTAACGCATGGCCTGCTTGATTCCACAGACCCTCTGATGGAACCCTACCCACATCAGTTTGCCACTGCACTCTTCTCCTTCCTCTACCACCTGGCAAGCTACGATGCCGGAGGCGAGGCACTCGTCTCCTGTGGTATGATGGAAGCACTGCTAAAGGTACCATCTCTCCCATAATTCACTTTATAAACTGCATGGATCTGATCTAATGTGAATACAATGATTATAAAGAAAAAGTTGTAAAATCGGAAGAGGAATTGTTTTCCTTCAATGTAATGAAAATTCACATTCTACATGTAATATAGATAATATTTTCTGCCATTCTTTTCCTGAAGGTGATCAAGTTTCTGGGAGATGAGCAGGACCAGATCACCTTTGTGACCCGGGCGGTGCGAGTCGTGGACCTCATCACCAACCTGGACATGGCTGCCTTCCAGTCCCACACTGGCCTTACTATCTTCATCTCCAGACTGGAGGTTGGTGTCGGCACTCTGCACTGCTCAGCGACATGACACCCTGCTTCACCACCTCCACAGGGCCATAGCGCTGCTTTCACTCTGTCTCTTATCCATCTGTCTTAATGCCTAGCACGAGGTGGACCTGTCGAGGAAGGAGTGCCCTTTTGTCATCAAGCCAAAGATCCAGAGGCCGAGCACAGCTGCAGAATCTGAGGACATGGACACCGACATGGACAGTTAGTTCATTCTTTTTTCTGTGGATGTATTCATTTCTAGGCTTATCATTCGGGATGCACCGATCAGGTTTTTTAGGTTGATACCGACCTTTTTAATGGTTAATCAGCTGATGCGATACCGATGACCGTTTTATACATTTTTTTAAATAGGCAAATGTATATATAAATGTGATGTTTCTTATGATAGTCATTGGAACCAATTATGTAAGGACTCTTATTTAGCGCAATATAAGTACTGCGTTATGAGTTATTGTTAAGTTCCTCAGCCTACAGAAGTGCGTTCTCTAAATATGTTCTCTCTAGGTATACAACCACGTTGCACATACGCTATCCCTTTAAAGGCTGCAGGTCTCGTGTCTTATGATTTTAAGTACTCAATCAAGTCGGCGATAGCCTATGGTGATCTTTTTTATTGGCCATGGCTTTCAAAGGTGCAGCTTTTGATTCTTTACTTGTTTTCCTTAGTGTCAGAAGTTGCTATGGAGAGCAGCCCCGGCCCATCCACATCTTCTAGTTCTAGACCAGAAGTTGACCACCGAGTGCAGAGTGGCCCAGCCAATGCACCGCGTGCAGGTAGGATCGAATGCATTCACATACTGTCTCGACATTAAAATATTTACCTGGGGCGCTTAATGACATCCTTGTCGTTTCCCATAGGTATGCAGTGTATCCCCCAGAGAGCAGCTCTGTTGAAGTCTATGTTAAACTTCTTAAAGAAAGCCATTCAAGACCCTGCATTTTCTGATGGTATCCGCCATGGTAAGATGTGTTTTTGTAACAATGCTGGTTGTTGTCATGTATCTGGCTTATTGTTTGTATGGTTATATGGGACTGATGGCTCCAAGTGTATATTTGCTAACCTATGTGCTTGTGATTGCCTTTTTCCTCTAGTAATGGATGGGTCATTGCCTACCTCACTCAAGCACATCATCAGTAACGCAGAGTATTATGGCCCATCACTCTTTTTGTTGGGTTAGTATTAAATAATGGATGGGTGTTTTGGCATGGTATGTGTAGTGGTAGTATATGATGACTAAACAAACCAACATCAACAACATTTCAATGCTTTGTGGATGCCTTTCACTGGTTGTTCCTATGGATTTTTCAACATGTCTCTCCTCCTCCCCACCCTATGTTGTCGTGTCCTGGTCTGCAGCGACGGAGGTGGTGACAGTGTTTGTGTTCCAGGAGCCCTCCCTGCTCTCCTCCCTGCAGGATAACGGCCTCACAGACGTCATGCTGCATGCGCTGCTCATCAAGGACGTGAGTCCCCCAGCCTTCTGTAGTTCCTTCCTGTCTCTCTCTCCTTCCGGCTTCTCTGACGGCTCTCTCTCTCTTTCATGCCCCCTACTAAACAAATTTTTTCATGCCTTTGATTTTCCTTGGAGCTTGATCCAGCACAGCCAGATGTCTTGCCTTTCGCAGGCGTCTCGCTGTCCAGCTTCACTCAGCTCCCATCACTCCCCTCATTCTGGCTCCTCCTGCCCCCTCGGCCCAGTATCAACATTTGCGCTGTTTCGCCTGTACGTTTTCCTCCTATTGATGCTCCGTGCACCTCTCGGCCCCTGACCCCCCTGCTTCTCCTTCCCTCCCTCGCAGTTAACCCGTCCCTCGCCACTCTCTCTCTCACCCTGTCTTCCTCCTTTTTTTTCTCTCTCTCCTGCCTATTCTCTCTCTCATAGTGTCTCTCTCTGCAGGTTCCCGCCACTCGGGAGGTGCTGGGCTCCCTCCCCAATGTGTTCAGTGCCCTGTGCTTGAACGCGAGAGGCCTGCACTCCTTCGTTCAGTGCCAGCCGTTTGAGCGCCTCTTTAAGGTGCTGCTCTCCCCAGACTACCTACCCGCCATGAGGCGGCGACGGAGTTCCGACCCGCTGGGTGAGTCATCTGCCGTTTGACCTGTGTTGGAGTCGCTTGACTCGGGAAGAAAGTGGTTGTATAACTGTGAACGTATACGCACGTCTGCTGCTACAGGGGACACTGCCTCAAACCTCGGCAGTGCTGTGGATGAGCTCATGAGGCACCAGCCCACTCTCAAGACGGACGCCACCACTGCCATCATTAAGGTCCGGTTTCCATTTATTTTGTGTTTTTCTCTCCATCCTAATGAGGAAAATATGCCTTCCCGTACCGCACAGCACATCGGCACAAGTCTGACCGATGGTGAATTTCTTATTCGACAGTTGTTGGAGGAGATCTGTAACCTTGGCCGGGCGCCAGAGTACATCTGCCAGAAGCCATCCATCCAGAAGGCGGACGGCACGGTGGCCGTGCCCCCCGCCCGGTCCAGCCATGCTGCAGAGGAGGCCTCCAGCGAAGATGAGGAGGAGGAGGAGGCCCTCCACACCTTCAGCCAGCAGCAGGGGGAGCCAGAGAGCAACAGACAGTCAGTTCCACTTGAACTGTATGACGCTGAGTTCACATCACAGAGTAGAACCAACAACTCTTCACAAGAGTTCTTGAGTTTTTTATTCAGTTTTTAGTTTACATTTCACTTCATATTTTTCTAGTCGAGCCTGTCATTTTAACAATGGTATGTTTTTGTTCGTAGGGTGGTTGGCACAGAGGAGAGAATACCCATTCCTCTCATGGATTACATCCTGAATGTGGTAGGTGTATACCTTTTTAGGGCTTTTCTAACAGTTCACACTCGCAACCCTTTTATAAAAACTCAATGTTTACACATTCCAGATGAAGTTTGTGGAATCCATACTGAGCAACAACACCACAGATGACCACTGTCAGGAGTTTGTCAACCAGAAGGGCCTCTTGCCCCTGGTCTCCATCCTGGGCCTGCCCAATCTGCCCATTGACTTCCCCACCTCTGC
>OMKX01058511.1:3780-16387 GCA_900302425.1 Brosme brosme
TTTGGTCATAAATAGCTTCCTTGAAGGCTACCCTGGAGCCACTTATTGCTCTTTAGCCCACCTCTGTTTATTTACAACCCCATGCTAAGGCCTCTCTCCTTCTCGTCTTTTAGCTTTGAAGTTATCCAATGTTGATGTTATTTTGGAGGACAATAATGTCCTTTAAAACAAATATGAGACTCTAAAGCCAAACCTCCTTATGCGTGCATCAAAGGAAATCTACCTTTTTAACATCTAAATCCCATTCGCATCACATTGTTTGAGATTGAATACCATTCCTCAATCTGCTGTGCTTGAAAAAAAAAGAGAAAGAAAAAAAAGTACTAATGGATTGCTTCCAATGTCCTAATTGATTTACAAGACCCAGCTCAAGCTCACCAGCCTGCAGTGGTTTTTTTTTCTTGGTGAGCTGTAGGCGTAATTGAACTATATCACTGCTTTCGTATCCAGTGATGCATTGCCAGCTCTCATCTTCTATATTCCCTTACACACATTTCCTACCTAGTGTGGTACTGTTTTCCGCATTAATTGTGTCAAAGTCATTTTTGTCAGTTTGTTTCCTGACTGTGCATTGCTGAGTATAGTGGAAACGGTAGTCAATATTCTGTATCTGCCTACTTTCCAGACAATGCAAGAAAAACAGTTAAAATGTTTGTTCATCTTTAGTCTGTTAAAATGATAAAGGAGCAAATAAATCTGACACTTAAAGTTTGTTTTTCGCCGTTTGTTCATTTCATTTTTTACCCCTATGTTTTATACATCAGCACTCTCGGGCTTCCATCCATCACGTCCTATCAGCAGCCTCCTTCTCTCACTCACCGCAAACCCTGGCACTCTTCCAGGCGATGGATCGAACCAACTGTAAATCTAATTTCCATGATTCTCTGTAGGGCTTTTAGTTTACGGCCTCATACACTGCAAAGCAAACACGGCTCTCGCGCTCAGCATGCCGGACTGCAACATTTTATCACACACTGTTACTCCAGCTATAGAATAGAATGAATATAATATAATATAATACAATACAATACAATATAATCGATATAATCAATAGACTACAATATAATGAAGTAAACAAATGCGATGGCAGTTTTGCTTCATTATTGGCTATTATTGACTTCACATCACTGCTCCAAATGGTTAACAGTGTGCTGACGTTTGTCTTATGCCTGTGAATACTTAATGAAGATTGCTTTGAGGAAGCTGCTACAGTCATTAGTGCTGGGTGTGTGATATCGGTGAAAACACTGAACCTGGTGATCCAGTACATCTGACCGTGATGCTTTTTCACCTTCTCCTTCGTACCAAACACACCTGAGGTCTATGTTTAAAAAACAACATGATGCAGATGATATGGTGGGTCCATGTGCATGTGTCTTGGCTATTAAATAGGGTTGAATTGTGTTAATACGAAAAATCAATAAAAACAAATGGACTAATGACTTCAAAGCTTTCAGTTGTGATCCAACCAGGTCGGAGTATGGACAGCTACTCTGATATTCTGCTGGTAAGCAAAGTGAACCCAATCGTCTCTGTAGGCTCTGTGTGAATGGACCAGACCTTGACAACGTACCGCACCTAACAGCTGTTAAATCCACAGGTCTGAAGTCATTAGGTACCGTCATGGTTCTCTTCTTGGGAACAGGACATGCAATACAGAGCAAGCAGTGTATGCCCCAATGGACAATTAAACAGATACCAACCAAAACATATAGTCTGTTGATTATAATTGTGAACTTTTAGGATTATCAAAAGTCATGTATATCCAGCACCTGATTGATACCCTTCAAAAATAACGGCTATAGTTGTCTTAAGAGTTAAAGGAATCATTGATGTGACATCATCCTGTTCTACTTGAAAAAGATGACATACCTGATAGTATAACCCATTCCACGCATGCCTGCCCTCCTGAGTATGTCTCAAAATAGTGTTTCACTATTTGTACGATATAGCAACTTTGCCTCTCTAATCAATTAGCTAAATGTTTTTTAATACAGCTCTTTCCCTGATAGAAAAGCCATTATCTTCACATTCTATGCTAAGTTAAGTAAGGCTTGAATCTATTTCAGATTAATAGTTTCATGGAAACATGTATGTAGTACTCGAATGAATGCTTGAATTACAAAATAAAATGTTAGCTCCTCATCATCTCACTACTTTAAACAGTGAGATGTTTATACATCATTGTTAAATATGACAAAATAAAATATAAATTCATTGGGGACTGATACACATCACCTACAGACATGCAGAGAGGATTCACGGATTGCTTCCAATGTCATTGTCTCATTGAGAGATAGAGAACGAAAGAGAGAAAGAGAGAGACAGAGAGAGCGAGGGAGATTGTAAAATGACACCATTTGCTTGTTTTATTGAGCATAATGACATTTTGCATGTTACGGCTCAGCTCTGATTGCCACAGGGACTTATTGCCTGTCAGTTATCTTCTCAATTTCCCCCCACCCCACAAACACACACACGCACACACACAGCCAATTCTTATTTTTTCTTCCACCAAAATGTATAATAGAGCACAGCTCTTATAGATCCTGTTAAATTACAAGATGGATAAATCTGCTATGACAACACTGCATTTTGACTGTGACTTTAGGTGTGTGTGTGTGTGTGTGTGTGTGTTGGAAACTGAGGCAGCATTAATTATTCATGAGATCACTTAAGTGCCAAACAAAATGTCACCAGACTAAATCTCAAGAAGGCATGGTTTCAATAGGCCTATACATTTCAATATATCTACCGTTTAAATGCATTTATGTTTAAATTGTATTTCGTCTTTATTAATGATACGTTATTCCTCATCGTAAAACGGTTTTATCTGGACCATAAATACATTCTGGTGATAACTATTCGATTTCAGAAGACAGGGAAAAGTCTCGTCGTGGCATTGGCTCCGGTGATAATCCCAGCTGTAAAGACGGATGACAGGGAATGCAGATGGGCGTAACGCACTAAAACGAAGGAGCGTCATGTGCCATTTGGCCGCTCTCTGACTTCGTCGTCGCCTAAACGATAGCTTATACTCCTTTTTAGGTTTTTTCGTCATATCATTTTTTTCACCATCATTGTTTCTCATCGTGAGTTGAGATTTCACATCCCTACAGCCACGCTGGAGACATCACCACCACAGCTGCTTTATGATTGGCTGGTCCTTCGGCAGTTACCAGGGGCGTGGAGCAAAGTGCATGGAATGGGAAACACACATTACTTCTCTTAACAGGCACATTGACATTGGTGTGGTGGACGTAGAAAACGAGCACGGCCGTGGACTTGATACAAAGACTTCGTGGCGAGAAAAATAGTTATATCTGTGAAAATAGGCGGATATCGGGAAACGTGCGGCTGCAGATAGCACGCTAAACACGGCGACCACGGAGAGACACTGGAGGGGCTCGGCGTCGTCCTAAGATATTTATCCCTCTGGAGATATGGATGTAAGGTTTTATATCCCAAATTCGTAGACGTTTCCGACACGGGGCTTGTTTTTTAAATCGAGGACGATTCGAGCCTAAAGTTGTATGTCATGCTTTGCGGGTTGTCTGTTAATATCAGGATATGCAGATAGCTTGTTCAGGAGTCCACCTTTTGTCATGGACTATCAGCTAGCGTCCGCGCGTGGCGTGCTGCTGTCCTTAGTTTGATCCACTTTGCCTCCCTTCTCATCTCGTACGACTGGGTAAGTGGCTTTCATTACGTTATCACTCAATGATATAATTGTATAACACGCAGTAGAAATGTTTCAAATGTAATTAAACGAATACGACTCACGTGACTCGACCGCTGATATTGACAGATCTTCATTGAGTTATTTACGTTTGAATGGGGTGGTTCGAGCCTAGCCCACCTATCAATGGTGCTGCTCTGCAAATAGTGCGGTCATTTGATTGTTGGTCATTCTAACCCGTTACTTAAACTGTAACCTATTTATGACAATCAACGTGAACCCTGTCCATGGGCCCATATACCGCTCCACCCCGCATGTCTATAATGAATTAATAAGGCCGGCATATTGAATAGTGATGTGCAATATTTGTTCTTCGTTTTTGAATGTGCTGCATTCTTTTTGCAGTTCTTCAGTGTGGCTGAACGCGCTGTCTATGTCCTCCGTCGCTGCGAAACGGGCCTGTGCTGACAAACTGCGTCACCGAGTGGGCGCTGCAGGTATTCAGCCCCAAATCGTGGTGGGAAGTATACCTATGGCAAATTCCGCCCGGATACGTTACTGATAGTTTTTAAAAATGGATCCCGGGGAAGATTCAAATACGGAACCCCCGCAAGGACTGAATTATCCATCCAACATAAATATGTATGAGGGCATCAGCGAAGGCAATGTCAATAATATGGACTCGTCCAAACTAGTGAGAGGGGGCAGTGACCCTAGTGCATACCCTTCCTCCAGTTATCAGAGGATCGTGCATCAGAGATTCATCAGGAGAAGTCTATGGTTCTCTGACTCAGATGAGCAGGCCTTTGAAGCTCCTGAATGTGACAATAAGAGCAAGCTCCTTAACATAAACCTGCGCACAATAGTAGACCGAACGAGAGGGCCTAGGGTCGAAGTTCAGGAAAGTTCTAGCACAGAGAGTCAATGTGGACAAAAGGACAACAGTGCCACTGAGAGCGTCAGTGCAGATGAGGACAAGGAGAAGTGCCCAGATGCCCTGAACGTCACATGCGGCGATGGGGTGAAAGTGGCGGTCAAGGCGCCCAGCGAGGAAAACGAGGAAGAGGCTGAGATGAAGGCGGTTTCCACCTCACCCGGGGGAAGATTCCTCAAATTTGACATTGAGCTGGGCAGAGGATCCTTCAAGACCGTCTACAAAGGTCTGGACACGGAGACCTGGGTGGAAGTTGCCTGGTGTGAGCTACAGGTATGATATTTATGGTTGAAACTCATAAAAAGCCATACTTTAATTGTTCATCCATCCTTGTTTGGCGTGAGAAACTCGGAATTGTTTTCCCAGTGAGAAAAATGATAGGACACCTCACTGGCTCTCTGGAAGCCCTCTTTTGGGCATCTAGAGAGGAAAATGGCCACATGACAGATGACGGAATAGCACCCATGTCTACAGGGAGCAGTCAATAACACAGAACTACTCACAATGAATGTTGCAAATAGGTTCCGCAAAATGTTAAACACTATGTAGTCTGGACTATCGCCAAGGGCTTCAGGTAGGAACATGTGCCTGCGTGAAACTCGGGGTTTCTGCTGGGAAGCACAAGCAGAGTCTCGCTTGTCTTGTGTTACAGACGCATGAAAAGCACCAGCTTATACTGTGCAGTGGCATTAATTCATTATTTCCGTCCTTCTGAGACTGTAGCAGGGATTATCTCTATCTCTCTCTTTCTCTCTCTCCCCACTCTGTTTCCCAGGAGGCTTATGGGCACAACCGTAAGCATGACTTGTCCTCCACCTCCTCCCTCCTTATAGACAGAATGAGTTCCATCCTTTATGGATCACCTGGCAATAGATCGAGCTGAGTTTCAACAATTCCCTTCCCACTAAAAATACCATCTATGCTAATGTCGCACGTGTGATGAAGCCATGCTAATGCACTAGATGCAGCATGCTTATGTCCTGGCCTAGCAGCGTGCGTCTGCTGGCTGTGAGGAGCTCCTGTGTTTTCCCCGCCTGCCTCCATCTGTGACAGGAGCTAAGCAGACAGGAAGCAGCTGATGTGAAGAAGGGACTGCTGGGGCCGCTTTGGCAGCCCCATTGACCTTAATGATTAGTTGGCCTGCGGCTTTGAAAAACATGTTTTAGGCTGTAGTCCACAGGAATAATGTGTAAAATGAATCATGCCATGGGTTGCAGTCACTAGAACTGGTATTTATTTATGTATGTGTGTGTATATATGTATGTTTGTTTGTGTGTTTGTTAGTGGCATCACAAGACAAGCGTGAGCTGTGTTGCTGTCAGGAGTTAAAGGTGTGGCTTGGGCTGGAGGGGGGATTATGCAATGACTATGAATGATACGGGGATGACCTCCCTTGCATGAAGTCCTCATCACTACTGTGATGTTGTCATCAGACTGATAGAGGAAGTATTGAATATCTCCTGTCAGTTGACTTACTGTGAGTCCAAATTCTACAGCAGGAAGACATTTTATTTCATTTTTTATTTCCCCCATACTTGGGGTATTTCTGTGCTCATTCGGATTGCATAACTGCAAACTGGTATTTGAAAGTATGATCATGTACTCCAGTGAACAAGTTGACCTGCCACTTGATATACTTGGCACAAGTATATTGTCAGACGCATCTGTACACATAACATGCATTTTTTGGTGTGTGTGTGTTTATCCCCATCTCCTTCCATCTTCAGCTCCCATCTAAGCCTGGTTTCCATCTCTGCTCAGTCTGTCACGCAGATGGCCCTTGCTCAGATAATGTGGATCTAAGAGACAGACGTGCCTGTAGTTGCTTTCCTGTTGTCTGTTCTCAAGGGAACTGCTTTATTTCTTCCTCTTACCATTGTTCATTGGGATTGTGGTTCTAAACTGCAATCTTCCAGCAGTTTATTTCCAATTGTTTATAGATTCTATCTGTGTGTTCTCAGTAATGGTAACACATGGAGGACAAACTCAAATTAAAACAACTTGGGACATGCTTGTGGGTCGATGGTTCCAGCATTTTTGAGGAAGAGCCAGGTTTAATCTCTATGATCGGCACTTAGGATAGGGCCAAACATTCCCTAACTTCCAGATGATTTGTAGTGGAACATGGACTTATGGCAGAGGAAGATAGCCTGCCACCTGACTTTAAACTTTGATTTAAAAGGTGATGATCTACTATATTTTTCAAGCCCTAAAATATAAAATATGTCGGTGTTTAATCTTTATATTCAGTTTGAAGATTTGTGTTGGAGTGAAAATGGTCATAAAATCCTAATGGACTTGAAATGGCTCATGGCATAAGAATATTCTCAAAGTTACAAGCAAAGCAATGGCTGTTGTAACATTAGCATATCACTGCACCTGATAAAGAAAATGTACAGGTCTTCACTCTTTTTTTCATCAAAATCACATAGACTTTTGCTCTACCATACAGTGTTACTTCGGTCACATGCATATGATGTAACAAGCTTTAGTCTTGGCAGCGATTGCTACCTGCTTTTGTGTGTCATCTGATGGGTAGCTCTTGTGTGTATATACGCCCATTCTCATTGAAGGTTAGCGAAGCAATGGAGACGCAGGCTTTGAGCTCAACTCCGGGTCCTCTTTGTGAGAACAATATCCTGATTTGTTTTCAGGTTTTTGTCAGGTACTGGTGGAGTTATTGATCGTTGACTGAAACCACAGAGATCCAGTAAAAACATTTTACCACCCATCATCTGACCATGGTATGACTTACGTTATGGTTCTTATGTTTTTATCCTCCATTATTAGAGGCCTGTGCGGGTTTCTTTTTTTAATACACTCTGAAAACCAATCTGTGTAAACCTTTTGATTGGCCCACCCTATACCCCATCTGCCACCGAACACTAGTTTGTTAAGGGCACGGAAATTGCCCCTCACATTGAGGCAATGGCTCATGCGTTCATTAAGACTGTTTATCCCATTAGGAATTTAGGACGTTCATTTGTATGAACTTTGACAGCCTCTTTATCCTGTTGGGGCCTCCTACTTAGGCCTTGTGGTATGAAGACAAAGGTCATATTTAATGCAGGAGCTAGGTGATCTCCACATAACTCATCAATTGGATGTAATGGGATTTGATAAACACATTGCTTGGCGAAGATATTGACCAGTTTGAACTGTAAACAATTATATTGACATGGTTGACTTAATTAACAAAAACATTCAATATTGGTAATGCCATCAGAGCTTAATGACCCTCTGACGACCAAACCAATATTTTATTTTTGGTTGTTGCTGCCGCTTTGGCCCTGTGCCCCAACACTGCAGCTGCTGTAAAACCAGCTGAGAGCCTGGCCAGCCCTCACAGTTCAGCTGGGGACATCTGTGCCCTGCACACTTGGCTGCTCCGGAAGCCTCTGTCCTAGACCTGGGCCTCGATGAGCTTGAACCAGGGGAACATGCCCTCTGACTCTCCCAGGGTTCACAGTGTGGTGCTTTGCAGATGTCCACACTGGCTTCATTAGGTTTTAGTGTTTTACATGGCATTGCAAACAGTAGAATACTGATTGTTATTTAATTATCATAGCCGATGCCTTGGGTATCATAGCACCACAGTTATTTAACCATACTCTCACAGTCTTTATAATGGGTATCGTCAGGTCAGGCATAGATATTTATCTTTCGGCCAGGTTATAGGAGTGGTTAAAATGTCTTTGCCAGCTGTCACGTCTAGTAATTAAGCAGACATCCAGAGTAAGTTTATAGCCAAACACCTTTTCGACTGACTTCAGAGAGATGAGGCGGCACATGCATTTGAATAGCATGCTCAGCTCAAGTCATCTTCATGCCAATTTTGGGTGGCTTGTACTCCGTAGCTTTCTGATGTTAATACTTAGTTTGGCGTCTTCTTTTGAAGGCAGCCGGAGTTGACCGTCGATTCAATAGTGAGAATTAGCAGGGTGCGCCATCCCTGTCAATCATGTGGTATTCAAACAAAACTTTATTCAAAGAATCCCATAGGGAAGGAGCAAAGACCATTCACTTTTGTTGATCATGCTGGACAATGAGCAGCCTATTAGGTAAACCTAATAAGACCAGGGCAGCTCTCTGAATAATGTTAAAAGAAATAAAACGTAATGCGGTACCACCATTGTAAGTTTAATCCCACATACAATGAAGGCCACTGGAGACTCAGCGCAGTAGTGCGACCAGTTCATCAAGGCAATTTGCACATCAGAGGCCTACCTTCTTTAGCCCTCCCCACATACTGGACAGTGCAGATTATGCATTGGAGAGAACACATCCGTAGGATCTGTGTGAATCAAATAAATCATAGAAATATGAATATATTAAACAAGTTTGTCCAAACGAATTCTGTCTTTTAAGCATTCCTGGCGAACACTGCTCCCTTGTCTCTTGTTTTTTATATCTTACAGTTCGCCCTTGCCTCTATGTCTCTTGCTCTTGCTTTCTTGGCCCTCTCGCTCTTGCTCTTTTTCCCTGCCTTAGTCGCACAGGTTTTTAATCATTTAGAACATGACCCAGCAGTAGTCTGGGTCATTACATAAGCAGTATTACACTGCTTGAAGGAAGAAAGCCTTTAATCACCTTTTTTCTTTGCTTTATCCTCGTTGGTTGAAGGCGTTGTTTGTTTGTCAGCCTTACCATGTTCATTAGTGACGTGAGTGGGCTTTATCTCGGCATTGGGCCCGGACAAGTCAATGTCATATCCATTCTTGTGCACTCCCTGTATACGACCCTGCAGCAACACACGTGCCTTTTACCATGAGGTAGATATGACTAAATTTAGTGCAGTGAGTGCATTTGTCAACTGTGTCTTGGATATGTGTCTGGGTGGGGTTCTCCATTACTCAGCACTTATCTCATACCCCTTTCTCACCTCCCTTTTTTTGTTTTATCCTGTTCTTACGCCCGGTACACCCACACAACACTCGTCATGCTGCACTGATGCATTTTGACTCTCATTTAGCCGTTGTTCTCCTCCATAAGGCAGATGTCTGTGAGGTTTGCACATCCCGCTTTCTCACTCTCCCCTACTGTTACTACTTCCCTGCAGCCTTCAATGCGCTTGGCTTAGATGGCTCACTTGGTCCTCTCTCCGAACAGCAAGGTAACAGCCTGGCTGGGGCAGCTGCCTGCCAAGTCTACCCACGGTTCATGAGGGATGGGACACAATGCGGCTAGCGGCTGTGTGCTTGATTATAACTCTGCATTATCCTGGCTAAGTGGAACTGCAGCATTCTCCACTTCAAAGGGATTGGTTGGATTGGTTAGCTGTGGTTTCTATCTTGAAATTGGAGACGAGCAAAGTGGGTGGTGTAGTCCTTTATCAGTGGAACCATTGTAAAGCCAGCGTTGCCACCCGTCGTGTGTCAGCCATTCATATACACATTGTGTATGACTACGATTTGGCAACATTTGCATCTGTTTTTTAAAAAGGGTCTTGAGAATCTAGATCTAAAGCTATTGTGTTCCTTGCACTTTATTACTGGCTGAGAATTGGGCACCCGTAGTAGACATCTTATTTTCCACTGTGAATGTATCCATGAATCCATGGTAGATTCTCCATTGGTTGCAGTCGGTTGGCGCTCTTAATGAAGAATGCATGAAAGATCTGCATGACAACACAAATGCCAGATTCCATCCAGGTGAAGGATGTTACCACGGAAATTACCACAGCTGTTGATGATGCAACATGTGTACTTAAGTTCATATCAGTAATGCAGGGATAAAACCTGGACTGCCCTTCACATTTATTTAGATTTTTGGGACATCCTGCTGACTCATGTAGGTTGAAGTAAGATTACGAGTACTTTTTTGAAGTCATAAGCTCAGCTCCTAGACCTTGGTGTCCGTATCCAAATATTTTGACACGTTTATCTTGCCCTACCAATTACTGTATCTCCTGCATTAGTCTACTGCCTATTCTGTTCTAAATGTAATTCCATTAATCCCACCAACTTGGAATAGAAATGACTAAGATGACGTGGGAATGATCCCTTCAGTTGTGGTCATCTCTTTTAATAATTTCTGTGCAGACTGATATGCTTGTGGTTCCATAGAGTGAATAAATCCTGAAGTCACACATGCCCAGCGGTTATGGCTCCATCAGTATGTTGTCACTTCCCGAGGGAACTATCCATCTTTGTGTATTTGTGATTGCCACACACAGTCAGCAGTCCACTATCAGCAATATGTCACTTTGATGGATGCGCCAAACGGATGACCCTCCCAATCTTCTTTCCCCCACAGCCAGGCCCCCGTCATAGGCCAGCGTGATTCTATTAGTGGGCGACTCATGTGTAAACATTCATACGCTACTGTAGGTCACTGAACCCCTGGTTCTAATCGGGTCTGTGGGACTCCACTAGTTTTTGATCTAGCTTGAGCATGTAATTGGGTCATGGTAGAAAAAAAAAGTGAAGGTAAATAAATCCTGAGGCAACCCATGTTGATGGTGAAGGAACTCAAGGATGTGATGTTTGTGTTCATCTAGCTGAATTGCCCAGTCAATAACAGTGCTCATTATGGTTTTTTAGCCATCCTATGATGAATTGGTTAGTGCCTCTAGAAAGCTATTTCACATGAAGGGTGCTTATTCTTGGGGGACAATTCACGCAAAGTGTTCCTCTACAACATTTCCTATCTGAATGTATGCCTCACTTGTATATGAAATTGCTAGGGCTGTAATGTTGGGCCTCTTCTATCTGGTTTTAAGGGAGGCCCACATTGCATAGGCTTCATCTAACATGGCCTTTGCAACTGTGTTGACCAACAATGTTTACAAGTATTGTGTAATTTAGGAGTAATGTTTCTTTAGGAAGTAAGCTACTTAAATTTACAACATCCAAACAAAGGTTTTCCTTTCACATTTTTTTTTTTATAGTTGACCAATAGCAGTTTGCCATCGGCCTTTGGTCTACTTTAAGTGTGTTAATTTGGTGTTGGTGAGAAGCTTGTTCATGAATGCCATGATGGATTATTCCATCTGTTATGTTTTTTCTTATTGCATTGAAACATAATCTCCATTGATGGCAGTCAATTTACCTCATACACATACATTTTGTTGAACTTTGCTAGTAGACGGTTAAGAAAAATGTTGTTTGAGTTCTAGAAAGGAGAGGGGAGATGTTATCCCCATGGCCCACCTCCAACTTTGATCACCGTTTATAACGCACACCGTTGTGTTATACTAACAGTGTCCAAGAAGCTTATCCCTCTCGGACGCAACCATCAACATTGACTGCTCCCCAGACGGAGCCCAACTCATCCACACACCATGGTGTTGGCATGCCGTCGTAGCGTTGTCCCGAAAAGGTTTGGATCAGAGTAGAAAGGTCACATACTGCTAAGAGGAGACTGGCGGAGACCGGTAAAATCAGGATTTGACAGACTTTTCTTTTTTGCATTATGGTATTATTTTAGCCATCGTGACAAAATGGCATAGATTACCATATCATCTTAACAAAAAAAAACATGCTTTGTGTTTTACGTGTGTCTGAGTCAAGGACAAGAAAATTGTTTTGGGTACATGGTATATGTCTTGGTCCCAAGGTCCAGTTTTATCTCAGCACAGCTGTGCTAATAGAGTCGCAGACACAGATGTAGTGGGTGGCAATAGCTTTGGGAGCAGGGCTATATGGATTATTTCCTGCCAATGTCACCATCTATTTTCTTGGCCTCAGCTCCGCAGCATGGTGGCTTTCCGTGTGTTTAACCTCGCCCCAGTGTTTCTACGGCCTACTGTGGCCAGCTGGGCCGTTTCTCTAGCCAAGAGCACACAATTGATAAGATTTGTGAAATATGCACACATGCAATATGCGCATGTGCACACACACGTTTTAAAGTTATTTAAGTCAATAAGAAAGTTAATAGAAAGTGTGTGTCTGACATCCTGGGGGATGGGCGTGTGTCCCAGTATCATTTGTGTCTGTCTGTGTATCGTTCCATGCTGTGCACAACACTTCTCAGCCTACATGTGGCATCTGAAT
>OMKX01058517.1:0-12940 GCA_900302425.1 Brosme brosme
AACAACTTCCGCCTGCTTTTCTGGGCATTTGCTCTCGAATAAGTGCGGACATAAGACACTCCCCTCAACGTTGCCCTGGTTGGTTGGAATACCCACATTCAATTCCCCACGTCAGAAGTGACATAACTCCTTTCAGAGAGGCGTGCCTGGTGCCCTCTCCCAAACTATGCATATTAAAAAGAGACACTTTTGTGAACTTTCACTTCGTCACTCATCATGTATTTTTTATTTTGAATGAGGGGCTGGAGATTGTTTAATATGAAACTACAATTGGCGACCAAAATCCCTTGGTTGCAAAAAAGCGCCACTTGGTATGCATCTTCCTTGTTGACGAGAAGTTCACCTGTGTCCGCCTTGACGTGATGGGAACTTGACTTGATTATGACGAGTTCCGCCGGATCTTCTCAAGTCTCGTTGATAAATGCGGTCCAATGCAGGCGATCTGAAACTCGCCTAATGTTAAATGCCTGAGCGGTGGTCATGGTGTAGCTCAACTGGTAGAGCGTGGTGTTAACACAGCCAGTAATAAGGGGTTTAAATCATTGGACGACCCATGCTAATAATCTATATACTCTTATACGCATCCCCCAAACTGAGTCTTAATTTGTATACAAACTGTACTTTGTATACATGTAAACTCCATACAATCTCAAAGTACAAGCATTAAGGTAATTTTATTTTTTAATTGTGTAGATCCTTAACCTCAGATCTTGGGACCAGCGTGTAATGGACATTCATGCCTTTACTTTCAAGCTTTTGTCTAAAAATGGAGGTGAGTCATTATAGAGAAGATAATAAAATTTGTGAGACACCTGTCTGTTGAACTCCTCCTCGTTCTCCATCCACATGTACTCGGCAAAGGGGTTGTCGTCAAAGTTGAACTGGTTGCGCATGATTACGTCGTTCGTCAGGATGACGTCGTTGGTCAGGATGACGTCGTTGCTGATGGTCATGTTTGGGACGCTGCTGCTGATGTTGTTATTGCTGTTGATACGACTCGGGTCTTTCATTTTATTTTAGAACGCCCTGAAATATCACCAAATTATCAGAATAGTCGGTAAAAAGTTAGAACCTCTAGAATGAAAGACAAACTAGACAAGAAATGGAGTTAGATATGGTGGCCGCTAGCTTGAGGACAAAAGCCAGCTACCCTTAGACATTAATGTTATAGACATATTTGATTAAAAACACAAAGAAGGCCGCTAAAATCTACCATATAACACATGGGTTCGGGTAAATGTCGATTAAAATACCTGCCAAACACCCGTTTCGGCGGTAACCTTGAAACTTTGAATCCTTGTAACTCTTCGACGAACTCTCCTCTCTGTCCTTTAATGGCCGCGTTGGCTCTGTTTGTTTACAAGTAGACAGTCTGGCTGTACTCGTCCACTATTGGATGAATCTAACTGTACTCGTTCACTATTGGATTCATCTAACTGTACTCGTCCACTATTGGATGAATCACACGAACTGTCGGCCATTGGATATAGCCGACTGTCCCAGTTTTGTAGCAGGACCAGCCCCCTTCTACGAGACCGTTTGTGGGCATTCGATTGTATCAAGAGAGGGGGCCGGTAGTTTTGAGTATTTTTGAACAATACAACTAAGCAGAATACAAGGCAACAAAGACTAAAATACGTTAAGATAATATTGGAACTTAAACATCTATTACGTTTGGAACAAAAAAGTAAAATAACAACAACCTGTAACTACTAAAACAAAAAACACCCCGCAAACCTCGGCTCACAGGGTACGCTTAATGAAGGATATCATCAAACTGTTTCTTCGACGATAGTTCAGAGAGTACTATCCTAGGCACACGCAAGACGCGACTAGACTAGCTCGTGGTGCTACCGACCTAGCGGTGCTTAAAACAAAAGGTAAGGATCACCTACATTTTATGATACACAAACAAAAGGTAATCATGTTGCGTTGTATTAACCACGACTTGTGCGAGTGGTATTATTTGGGAGGCAGCTTAAGATACTAAATGAAGCTACCAAGAGAACGATACAGATTAGCTAGCAAATGTAGATACTGCTAGTTTTCATTACATCACGCGTACAAAATGTACAAACAAACTATATAGTAAATAGAGTTAATGTGCAAATATTCAGATGCATATGTTAGATATATAAATACACATTGATTTATGTATTTAGATAAATCAAATGTCCGTGTACAAATATGCACATATAACGTTATAGACTTCTGGGCCATGTAAGCAGATCGGCGCGCGCAACCAGGGGGCAGAAGGCATAGACAGCAGATAGACAAACGGCAGGGTGGCAAGGATTTGTTATTACGTTAACTGCGCCAATCGCAAAAGCCAGGGATAGAAAATGTTTTACATACCATTGGGTTCAGTGCCCCATAGGGCTTGTACATCGCAATGATTCCTCCATTTTGGAAGCATATGAGCATTGGAATGCTAGTTATGGCGATGCTAGTAATGTTTTGGTCGTTGTTCAGTAATAAATGTGAAAATTCTTTGTCATTATGGGAAGACATTGTTGTGTTTTGAAACTGCAATTCCTCATCGGCCAAACAAAAGCATTAGCATTATTACCTTACATTTGTGTTGATGTAGGATTACACAGTACTAAAACGGACTCTTGAGTCCTCTCAAGGTGGAGTATTGCCAACAATACATTCTGATGTACAAGCCCTAAACACAAGCCCATACATATAAATGAACATACTGTGAGCATATGCATAACCATAAAGGGGCTTTAGATATTACACATACAAAAATTATTTCAGCCAGACTAATTTAAGTTGTTTTCCACATAATCTGCTGTCATGGAAATTTCTTCTTTTCCATTTTGATTGGATATTTTTTAACTTCCTAAATGTCTTCCTTATTGCGTCTTTCCGACGTGTGCTTGGATACAAATCCTTTCATAGTCTTATGTTTCATATGATGCATATTTTCCACCCCTTTGACTATTGAAATGTCCCTTTTATGTTACAAAGGAAGTTTCGATTTTTCAGTAGATCGTAATCTTACTCTTTTCTTCAGTTCAATCCAGAGCCTATAGTGCCTGTTTTTCTCACTGTCACTGTCCCTTTTTCTTCCCAGCCTTTCAGTGCATTTTGACTGCCCTCCATTTTCTCCTCCGTCTAAGTCTAGGGCTAACTTTTCAGTTAAATGTAAATGCAGCTTTGGACCGCAGAGCTGTTGCCTCTTCATTTGATGTCTTTTTCATGAAAGAGGCAACCTTTACATATTTCCCCTGGTTCTCTTTCAGCTGAAAACATTCTGCCCCCCTGAAGAAAGACTGTCCCTTTGAGTTAGACTGTTATCATTCTTTTCTCCTTCGCCTGACATAAGGAAACGCCATCCGACCACTGCAGAAAATACAGTTTTACATAGACCACCATCTTGGTTCTATATCTTGAGTCGTCTGTACTCAGCACCACAGACCACGGCATCTTTTTGAGAACCATGTCACAGAAAAACCCGTCTGACGGTGGTCAGAAGGGCTTTGCCGTGGGCCGGGGGCTCCTGGCAGCAGCAGAAACCTTGAACTTCAGCATGAACGAGCAGCGATCTGGGCCGCAGGGCCGGCCAATGGGGAACATGGTGTCTGGCATGGGGCTTGGCAGTGGTAGTGGTGTGGACAGCCAGGACCGCAACTCCCAGATGGCTCGTCGTGGTGGTGGAAGCCATCTTGGCAGTACCATGAAGCTGTTCGCCAGCTTAGGGCTGTCGCCGGCGGACCTCGACGCCCTTGCGCAGATCCCTGAAGAGAACATCAGTGTGGAGACCCTGCCCCACATACTCATGCAGCTTAAGAGTCGGAAGGGCGACGCTGGAGACAGGCACATGGCTGGCAGAGATCTACCTTCAATGTCCCCAGAGACCTCCTACCGTGGAGGCAGGGAAGACTGGGATGACATGCATGGGGGGAGGATGGGTGGTCCTTCCATGGGGCAGTCTTCAGCCCGTGGTCCATCCCAAGCCAATTACGGTTACGGTTCCATGCAGTCCGCCAACTCTTCCCGGGGCTATGACTTTGGCTACGGTGGCAATAATGGCGGTAGCGGTGGTGGTGGCGGCGGCGGCAGAGACGGGCAGTATTCAGATCTTTCCCGCCGTGACTCCTACGGGGGGCTTGGCATGGGGTCCTCCCAGAGTGACTTTATGCAGAGGAGGATGGGCTCTCCGTCCCAAGGCAAAGTTCAAGACTTTTTGGGGGCCACGCCCATCATGTTCCCTCACGTCTGTGCTCTTTGTGACTTTGACGTGCATTCCAACATGGTGAGTACCAGTCCTGGCTCTTCCCACTGCCCTTTTCTCTCTGGGGGTTTCCTGGTTAATAATGTAATAGCCAGATTAGGTGAGCTCTGTTCCTTGATTTGTGTTCAGTCCACAAGTTGCACCTTCACCCCAGTCTTCCATTTTATATTGTTCATTGACTGGAGATTTGCTCCACCGAATTCTATTTTTGGGGGATTTCAATTTTACATAAACGGTTTTCCCTGATTTGTAACATGCTTCAAACTGCGTTTTTAAACTTTGTCTAGATTTTTCATACAGGGCAATTCTTCTCATACCTTATTTAATTCCGGTATGCATATAGAACTTCAGCATATCATTGCATCTCACACAAATATTTCAAATTTTTTATTCACACACAAAGACCAAATGATCTGGGCTATTTGAAAGTTGAGGTGTTTCTTATCAATGCCAGTGTGAAAGGCCTGTAGGAAGTCAGGCTTGGGGAGTGTTTAGTAGTGAAGGCTGAAGGATTTCCATGTCTTCTAGGAGTGGAACCAGCACACTAATGGACTTCGTCATGCAGAGAACCGGAAACATCTTCTTCAAATGTAAGTTTGTTACACAGACAATGACGTTGATTTAGCTTTTTAGGGACCGTGAAATCTTTTTAGAAATATTTTACGTGGAACGGAAACGTCAATGTACGTATGTGTTTCTGTAGGTGAATAAACACTAGTGCCCTCTGTAGGAAGGGTACTATTCTTATGACATTGACGTTTCTGTTTACATTTTTTTCTTAACCATATGTGGAATAATCTTTGAGTCAACCTGACCAAGTATTGTGGAGGCAAATAATCCCAATACTCAAATTAGAAACTCTAAAAAATTGCGCTGACAGTATACAGTCTATGCAGCCATACAAACAGTACAAATAAATGGAATAATCAGCTGAAAAAGATCTGAATGGTCAAGGAAAGATCAAGATCATTTTACAAGACCAAGTTGACAGGAATATTTGACCAAAAGAAAATGCAGTTACTCACCCTTATATCGTCAATGATTTAGTTATTATGGTCTGGCTGCGTTTATATTGCCAGTAAATAAGATTGCCAAAGTAGTCCATAGCATGTAACTCGGTCGCTTTCAATCTGTATCATCATCTTTCATAATTGTAATCCAGATTCAAAACCTAACTATCATATTGTTGGGTACATATTGACGTGTTTTCTATAGGTACCCAGACTGGGACCCGGGCATGGCCCAAAACACATCTGGGTAAGACACACATCTGGTATCAGTTCATACTGGACCTTTCATATAATGTTAATTAAATGGTACCAAATCATTATGTCACAAAATGGGAGTTACATTTTAGTTGCCTTTGTATATGATTTGCAGTCAACCAATAATAATCTGTCTACCAAATGGTGTGCTAATTTTACAACAAATGCTGTCTAGGGTTTATTTAGCTGTACGTTCATGGTTGAGTGGCCATGCCCAAGCCCAACTTCCCTATAGCCAACGTGAGCTAAACTTCACCATTACAAGCTGGTAGTGTACATTAGAAACTGGTTGTGTACCTGACGATAGCCAAGATAAGCTTAACTTCACCATTACAAGCTGGTAGTGTACATTAGAAACTGGTTGTGTACTTGACAATAGCCAAGATAAGCTAAACTTCACCATTACAAGGTGATGATGCACCAACTTAACAGTTTGACCCAGCTGTACACCTCCAATCACAGCAAAACCATAATCAGTCTGGTATTTCCTAGCCGTGATCAACCAGTCAAGACTGGTTGAATACGATAATGCTGGGAACACAACAAAGTCAAAGTGTGCTGGAGTTATCAAATGCACAGGGCGATGATGGGCAATGAAGTTCTTGTGACAAGGAAAGGGTCAACTACGTAAAGAATATAAAACTATAAAATACAGGATGGGAGGATGGAAATACAAAAACGCATCAACCCAAAATGTATAATTTTTCAAAATAAATTGTATTCTTCTAGGGGCCATCACATGGACACGCCCAACCTCTCTGCTGGCCTCCTGGGACCAATCCCCATGTCTCAGAGCCATTCAGCAGGCGGCATGCCCTCCAGCTGGGGTAAGCATTGGTTACTGGAACAAGTCAACTCCACACAATACAAATTTGTAAATGTGTATATCTATTGATTTTGTGTTCAGGGACACTAAGTTTTTTTTAATGATTATTTCTGAATGTCTAATGACATTAACCCTTGTCTGATTGGATGGTCTATTTTTTTTTTTTTTTAAGACAAACTTGGTAAACATAATGGTTTATATTTTGTATAAATTCTATTAATTCAAACGTATGTACAAAATGTTTATGGTGCCTGTAGGGGTTGGAACGATTGAGGTTCCCTTTTTATAAAAAAAAAACAACAGTAAACAGATTAGCAGCATTATTTAAAAAATTGCAGCAGACCTAAACAGTAGAGCTTAGCTAAACATCACACAAACAAAAGTGCAGTCATTTTAACAATGCATTCAAATCCTGCGTCTTCAACTGTGGAATATGGCAGAAAACCTTTAGCTGTAAACACGCCCCAGCCTTTATTGATTTCCCTGTCTCAATCTGAGTTGGTTGAAGAATGATGGCTCAAGGCTGTAGGGAGAGTTGGTTGTTACGGTTGAGCCACGGCTGGCTAGGCTCCCCCTGTGCCAGAGGAGCATATGGATGGTGTCGCCATGAACGGCAAAACACGTTCGACGTGCTCCGGCTATTATAAGTAATGCATGCTGAGCAATGTTTGCCAGTGTTCTCTGATTTATCCATCACTTTTGCCATTGCATTGGTCCATGATGGAATACCTAATGTTCCCAGACTTGAATGAGGCTGGGGATCCGACACCTGCGCGCTCTATCCACATGCCGTTCTCTACCTTTATGTTCTCTACTCACTAGCCATCGCTCTGCGCTGTAATCACTGAACCACACTGTGTAATTAATGAAGTACAATAAAGTCCAGCAAATTTGAAGTATCATTGTTTATATTGATTATAAGGCTGTCCCACTAATATGAAGTATCACTTTTTATATTAATTATAAGGCTGTCCCAATAATATGAAGTAACACTGTTTGTATTAATTATAAGGCTGTCCCACTAATATTAAGTGTCACTTTCTATTAATCATAAGGCTGTGATAATAAGGCTCAAACTAGGGTTTTTTCACCGTGGTACCATTACACACGTAGTGCAAATAAACATACTGGAGGCAATGGATGAAACGTGTATGTCTTTAAAATAGTAATATTCTATTGACCTGCTTTTGCAAAATCTCATCCTCATCTGTTTCCTCATAGGAGGTGGGCCTAGCTCTGGCTTCTCAAACAAGGGCATGCCACATTCTGGACATTCAAAGGTAATGCATTATGTTAATTTATGTATCTGTATTTATATATAGTGTTGACATCTCACTATAAATATGAAGTACATGCTTCGTCACGATATCTTCCACTGTACACAGAAACACTTTTATGGGTTGATAAAGTAGTGTGTTTTGCCTTTTCCTTTCTAAAACAGACAGCTAATGACACAATTTTGGAACGGCGTACTTCACGTCATGACTAGTCTGAATCCTTATCAACTACCGTTGTTGTGGTCAAATGGGTGATGCTGTATGGTGGTGGGTGTCCTACTGTAGCTGGCGGTTGACGCAAAACTGTTCCTGTGCCACTTCCAGATAATGAGCCGGGTGGTGGTGGCCAAGTATGACAGAAAGCCTCTCAGCAAGAGTCTGATTGCCTTAACCGAACCCTTCGGCACCCTGAGAGAGCACCTGGTGCTCAAGAACAAGGTACGGCTGTGATGGTTAAAATGCATTCGATGGAGAGACGGGTGAACATGTACTTTATTTATCCCCAAAGGGAAAAGTAGGTGTTGCAGCAGCAATTCAAATAAATGACTAAGAACGAACACACACACAATGAGGTAGGTAAAAAGAGAGAACAGACTTACAAAATATATTACAACAAAAAGTAAGGATTTAAAAACAACCTGCAGCTTTGATGGTTAAGATGCATATGACAGTATTAAAACAAGGTACAGCTGCGACCCCCAGTTTTGAAATCCTCATGGTCTACGTGAGTGTGGCGTCATTGCAGGGAAATTTGTAACCTAATCTTGTCCCACTAGGCCTTCTTGGAGATGGACAGTCACCAGGAGGCGATGGATATGGTGAACTACTACAAGAAGCACACAGCCAACATGAATGGGAGGCCCCTCACCTTCTACCTGTCCAAGGACCTTATGGTCATCGAGGTAACCGGCCTTCTGCCCATTATTCTCTTTTCATTTTGCACCCTGGATGATGAACGTCTGCTTCAAAGGTGGTTGGAAGGCCTGGGGCCACATAGTATTTGTGTTTTTGTAATGTTTCATTCTGTTGCTTACATGGTTTTGTGCTGCTGTATGAAGCAGCATTTAGGATTCATGCAAACTTAACAAGAGTATGTGGCCTACCAATCACACCAATGATCTTTTATAAAATATTTTAAAATGTGATTCCTGCATTATGCAAAGCACTCTGAGCAGCGTGTTTTGAAACGGGCTGTGTAAAGCCCAGACCACACTGCTGTGTCTACGTTCATGTTCCGCGGGCAATGTTCCGTTAAAGAACAACGATTCTATTTGTGCTCCGCATTTGTTGGGTTTAAATAAAGCTGTGTTTCCTCCAGAAAAAGAACCGTGGTGCTGCGCCGATGGCCCGGAGCCCCAGAGAGGTGAAGGGTCAAGGCAGCCAAGTGGTGTTCTTCTCCAACCTGCCCAGGGAGGAGGACAAGAAGATGGAGCTGCTCACCATCGCTGGCCGCTTCGGTACCGTGGAGAAACACCTCTTCCTGAACGAGGAGGTACCCGCCAATACCCCACCATCACAGTGCCTTCATGTTGATTCAGCGCTCAATCGAGACTTGAGCCTCTTGAGGAGATTGGGTTTAGAGTAGACTAGGATCAGGAATATCAAATCAGCGGCTGTTGATTTGCTTATTTGATTTGATTTAGTTGATTTCACTTTTAAACCCACCAGTATAGATGGTTTACTACTACTACCACTACTTATACTATTTACTTTATATATTATTTATTTTACTTTTCACGCCATGCTGAGACCCGTGTTTTCGCTAAATTGTTAGGTTGCTAAAAATCTGTAGTAATTTATTTTAATATTATGTCTTGCACCTTTTCAATAGGGTTTTAGTGTATTGTGTTGTATTGCCATCGCCCTGTTAAGCACTTTGTAACCCTTGTCCAGAGAGGTGCTATATACAAATATAAATCAAGATGATTATTACGGGAGGGCTTCTTTAAAAATGGATGAATCTCCACTGCTCCGTCTCAGGCGTTTGTGCAGCTGGGCACGCAGGAGGATGCAGAGATGATGGTGAAGTACTACAGCGTCAACCCCCTCAACATCCGTGGCAGGCCCATCCGACTCAACGTCTGCACCAAGTACAAGACCCTCAGGTGAGTCCCATGGTTCCCCCTCAGCAAACAGTCCCCCATTGGTGGGTGGTGGTGGTGGTGGTGAGGAGGAGGAGGAGGCGGCAGTGTGCGGGCACTGCCTCCTCCTCACCACCAACGCTGAGGAACATGGGTTACCCTGTTTGCAATGGCTTCAGATTATGTCCCTTCACCTAGGGTGAAAACATCCATTACCCTTATTTAAATTGGAATACACTGTTGTTGATGGGGGCAACAAACTTTCTCTGGTAGTAAAAAGAAAAAAGAGCGAAAATAATGACATGTATTGGTGATTAGGGTGACATTCAACTCCTATTTCGGTTTCCACAAATATGGAGTAATACTTACCCAAACAATCCTATATTCATCCATTACTGACTGCTGCTCGTGGTTCTATTAATGTAGACATGACATAAACCTGAAACCTGATCAAAGCGTGGTGTTGTGTTCCAGTGTGAACCAGAGAGGTGGGCACCCGTACAGAGGAGACAGCCGTGGCAGGAGGAGCGGAGATGACTACGACCCCCCATCCAAGAGCCCATCCAAGAGTAGTTCCTCCAAAATCACCTCCTCCTCCAAGAGCAGGGAGGAGAAGAAGAAATTGGAGTCAAAGCAGCAGACTGTGGAGAGGAAGACCAAGGTGGAGGAGAAGGAGGAGATGGAGGAGGCTGCAGGGGTGTTGGAGGGAGAGGAAGGACGAGAGGAGGAGGAGGAGGAAGACCGGTCTAAAGGAAAAGAGCAGAAAGACTTGAAGAAAAAAAAGGTGGAGGAGTCGGAAGAACAGTCCTCAGCTCCAGAAGAGGAGGAGCAAGAGGAGGAGAATGAAGAGGAGTCAAAGCAGCTTCCAACAGAAGTCCAGAAGGCCTCAGGAGAGGTTCTCCCAGACCCTGACAGCGCTCCGGATGGTAAAGCCATTTCAGAGGAGAAGGAGACAGAAGAAGAGAAAGGCGAGGACAGGGAGATGGAAAGCCAGAGTGGACCAGGTGAAGACCTGGAGAGCAGAGAGGATGCTCCTGCCGAGACCTCCGACATGACCGAAGAAGACCTGCCTGAAGACATGGTAGGACACTGCAACATATGACTTAATACCATAAAGAACTGACAGTCCACTGCTACATACAACTTAATACTATGAAGAACTGACAGTCCAATGCTACATACAACTTAATACCATGAAGAACTGACCGTCCACTGCTACATACAACTTAATACCATGAAGAACTGACCGTCCACTGCTACATACAACTTAATACCATGAAGAACTGACAGTCCACTGCTACATACAACTTAATACCATGAAGAACTGAAAGTTCACTGCTACATACAACTTAATACCATGAAAAACTGACACGCCACTGCTACATACAACTTAATACCATGAAAAACGTTGCACACAACTTTAAACCATTAAGACTTGAAAGGATACTGCTACACACAACTTAGCATTAGGGCCTTGTAGTTTAAATTATATCTGAGAGCATTAGTTGATTTAATTGACTAATCAGTTGATCAACTAATTGAATCACTACATAAAACATAGTTTAGCATAGTAACAGATGTGTTGGTTAAAGTAAGGAATTCGTACCTTCATTCAGACTTGAGGGAAAACCAAACATTAAAATAAAACACTGGGGATCGAGCCCAGAACCATTTGGTTTGAAGTCCGAACACTTGAACCACTAGACAATCCGGCCCCCCGTGGTGACTGTTGTTGTTCTCTTCCCTGTCCCAGGAGGGTAGCATGGACCAGGACTTCCCAGAGAACATGGAGGACTTTGTGACCCTGGATGAGTTGGCGGAGGACGAGGACGACCACTCAGAGCATTCCGATTCTATTGGTGAGGACACAGCACATGCATGTTATCCTCCGTGTGATTGGTTAGTTTTAGTACTCTGGAGTGCTCCGATTCTATTGGTAGGGAACACGGCACATGCATGTTATCCTCTGTATGATTGGTTCCCGACATCCAATGTTGATCCCAACTGGGTTGTTCCTGACCCAGTGTGCAGTGTGCATTGCATGTGGTCAAACCAGTTCAGGGTCCCGAAATGGATCTTAGAAAGTAAATGGCTGGCTCCCTGCAAGTTTAGCATGGCATTAGGAGGAAGTGTAGCAGCATTGTTCTCATGGTTGCTGGTGGTTCACCCTTGCCTTAATATAATCATATGAAAGCATAGGGAAACATTTCTTAAAATCACTTACATTTTGATGTGTTTGTTTCTCTCTTCTGCAGATAATTCAAGAAAAGGGGTACGTTTATTTCTGTTTTTGTTTTCCTGATCCGTCTGCTTGTAGTGGGGTGTTGATGAACTAGCTGATTTCAGCACAAAAAACTATTCTCTATTTATCTTGTCTTTTTATTTTCTGTTTTAACATAGAGACCTAAGCTAAGATATGAGACTCAACCAGAGTGAAAGATGCACTAGATATGAGACTCAACCAGAGAGAAAGATGCACAAGCAGAAGACATGATGTGGTGTTCAGTTCTCTCCTCCTGTCCTCCAGGGCATGAGGGTGGTGAACCTGGTGGGGTTCCGGCGGGGCTATGGCTTCCTGGGAGAGCTGCTGGCGCTGGCCAAACCCTTCGGAGACGTGGTCAAACACCTGGTGCTGGACCTGAGGCCCGAGGTGAGGCTGGACTCCACACTTCTGTACACCACGCATCTGTTGCTTACTGTTCGGCTTCTGTTGTTACCTAAAGGGGTTGCTCAAGGGGGGGTTACAAAATCGACCCACTTGTGATCTCACGTTCTCTCAAGTGGCCGGGGAGTGTCCGCAAAGATGTGTGATGGATTAATCCAGCACTACACAGTTGGTACAGTCCATCCCATCGAGGTGACTAGGGCAGTTGAGCTGTCTATGGTACATCTACTTGTGATGTCCCTAGTGGATTTTGGATCCACACCTGGTCAATTCGTTTTTTTTGGGGGGAAAATGAAAGCCACTAGGTCATCAATGTCAAAGTGGGGAAAATCGGAATGCCTGTATTCATGTTATTCCAACCTAACAGGCGTACCTGCAATTTGCGTCGGAAGACGAGGCCAAAGCCATGGCACGGTTCTACAACTCCAACGTCACGGCAACGGTGTGTGGGAAACCTGTCCGGATCAGCCACTCCCAAACCTATCCCACCATCCAGGTGAGTCTGGCACTGTTGCTTCTCCATGAAGCAGGGCTTCTGGCACTACTAACTATGCTATGCTAGGTCAGGCAGTGTTTTGTTTCT
>OMKX01058522.1:0-13563 GCA_900302425.1 Brosme brosme
CTGCACCCATTTTTACATTTTGATAAGAAAAAGAAAGAAAAGCCTTTTCATGAACACTTTGTATTTCCCCAGCCCCTGAACCACCAGCAACCAGTTTGATTTCATGTTAATTGTTTACTGACCAAATCTCCTCCGCCTTTCTTCCGTTTTTTTTTTTTACCATTTTATTTCTAAGACATCTCAAGTTATGTGGAATTTACTCTGCGCAATTATTGCTGTTTTCTGCCTTAGGTTTCCCCCCAGAGGAGCTGAAGTGATCATTTGCATGCCACCCATATTACAACCACATGGACCTCGGAATATAACACAATGTATCACATGTAGCAAACTGCTAACACTGGCATTCATTAGACATTTTGAATTCCATGAGTGTCCTTTTTGTTGGTCCGATTCAAGAAATGAGACCTTACACCCTTCATGAGTTGTTTACCCTGGGAATCACTATGTAAATATATCTGTTGAACGTACTGCCTGCTCACAAACTGTGCAATATATGTATATTTTAAGTCTATACTTCATTTTATGCACTATATCTATGTGTATCTCTTTCACATTCACTCGGTTTCCATTTGGTTTGCCTTCGACAGACCAGGTTGGCGCTCCCTCATGGGCACTTTTGATGCAGACACCCTCTCTAAAAGGTCACCGGTCATTGGCCATGACATACTGGTCAAAGTCATGCTTCTGCAGCCAGGCCTGCTGGTCGGTATCTGGAGGGTGAGTCACTTTACTGGCCATCACAGCGTGTGACCTTGCAATTCATTCTTGGGTTCTTTGGTTAAAAATGTAAAGTTACCAGGAAGTAGTTATTGGTAGTAATTTTGACCATGTTTGGGTTTCTACCATTTTACAACATACATTCATATACATTGATACAGGCATTGATTGGTCATATAACATTCATAACATACAAACATATTTCCAACAGAATTTGAGAGACTGTGGTGGATGGACCCCAGTGGTCGGGGGGAAATGCCCCCCGACGCTGAAGTGTAACTTAACCTTTTGAACTAGGCACTGTGATGGATCTCAGATGTTTTGCTTTCTATACTTCATACTGAGTGCCAGAGGCTAAGGGGTTTCCTCTCTTCAGGGCACGGCTTCCATTGCTTTTGTCATCGCCTGTTTCCATTTCCACCGGCTGGTCGAGCGGAGTCTCCTGGGATCTTCCATTTGGTCAGACCGGAGTGCTTGTTTATGTAGAGTTTGTAGTTCTGTGGGTTGGTTTAGGGTTCTGGTGGGGCTGAGTGGAGTTATGTCAATATTACTACTATATACAGGTTTAGTCTTGGCTATTCAACCACCTTTTGAAAGACCGTCAAATATTGCGCAATAGTTAACCAGTATGCCATTTAATGCAGTGTAGACACAGCCCCCTCTAGTGGCAGTTGATAAGAGTGGACGGAATGGAAAAATCATTAGAATAAAAAGGAGGGAGAAACCCCTGAAATCCATGTTAAGCCATTTCAATAACTCTTTCGACATGTGATTGCTTTCCCTTTCCCCAGTCCCTACTCTGGGCCAGTCGACAATGCCCCGTTTGATGACATAGACCCCGAGTATGGTCTCCATGGTTATACCTTACACATTGTGCTCCACAACACTGTGGCTGAAATCATGTCTGGCCACTTCTCTCAGCTCTTCTGCCGGAAAGGTGAGTCACTATTATAATTTGCACGTTTATTTAAATGTCTATATTAAATAACCAATCTTCATTAAAACACACCCTGGTAATTTAAGACCACACCGTTGTTTAAATAGACCGTTGAACTGTGGGGACACCGCTGCAGCTCCTGGTCCTTGACTGGCAGTTTCTTTGTGTTGGCATTCCCTAGCTCAGATCCAAAATGGTCACATTGAGCTGGTCGCCATTAGCCGGACCAACCTGTCACAACACACGCCGCTGTCAGGAAACATCACCCTGCCCTGGAAATGTGAGGGCCTGGATGGCACCGTGGAGGTAGCCCAGCACTTTAACCCTAACTTGGTATATTCTGGCAGGTAGACTAGGCTTTGCCTGATTTTAAAAAGGTAAAAAAAAATTACATAGTTTTTTATTTATTATTCGAAAGGCGCTTTTTAAGATTTTGTAGATCAAGCAGAAAGTTTTTATTACAAAATTATTTAACATGGCATACTACTGTATGTTTTATAGTGTTTTAAAGTGTAAGAGCACATTACTTATGAGGGGGGTCCGCTAGTAAATATAGAAAAATCTAGTAAACACTCATCCAAGTTTCAACATCGGCCTTTCATGACTTCCTAAATATGTCTTGTTCACACGCCTGTGTTCTGAAAATTCTGAAATTATATCAGAAAACAAGATTACAGGCAATTATCGACTTTATACGTTGTAAACATGATCCACGCTGTAACTGCAAATCTGCAGTTTACCTTTTCTCCAGCAGGCGTCGCCACGGTACAGGTTTACTATAAGATTAATAATGAAATAGCAGACTAAACTATTTCTAATTTGAAGAAAGTGCACTTGGACCAAAATAACAAATGTTATTAGGAAGTATGTTTTACAGAATATTTATTTTCATTTAGGAACTTACTCCCAGTGATGTACATTATTCTCACAGACTAACCAAACCTTTCCAGGCTAAAGATCCACCTTCTGGTACACTACATGTTTATATAAACATATGTATGTAACATAATGGATATTTTTACATTAGACTACTGTATTGAAGCCTCCCGTAATTGTAACATCTGAATGGCTCGCGTCATTCACATTTTCTAAGGCTACTAACAAAGCAACGTAACACATTATTGTAGTATAAAGCTTTGGTACTTTGGAGTTTATTGGTAAGCAAAAATAAATCACAAGTTGTCCTATCTATACAACAAAAACATTTTAAAGGGACTTGGCATATATGAGTGAACACGACCATTTGTCTATTGTCATTTTACACCCGGAAAGAAAAAAAAGATTGAGATTAGAAAAAGATTTAAAAAGAAAAGTAAACAGAAACAAGTGGGGAAACCATCTCTGGCAGAGTCTTTAGATCTTTCCATGCTTCCCAAGGAGGACATACTTGATTTGACAGAATTTGCAAGGCTTACTACTACTGGCAACTGTGATGACAGTACTTCATCTCATTGTTTTTATGGTGCATTTACCACAGACACGTTGCTCACCCCAATGGCAGTTGTCAACAGTCTTGTTCCCTGTACATCTTGGGTCCTGACACTGGCTTCTTTTGGGGACCTGGCACAGGCAGTGGGCAGGGCGCAATTTGAATTTGAGGACAATTTGAGTGACTCTGCTTCCTTTTCAGCTGCCCTGGCTGGCTTTTGAGCCGCGACCATTCCTCTATCAGCAGTAAAATTAATTTCTTTCTCTGGATTGTTTTGCCTGTGCGCTGATTGTGCGGAACGTGTGCATTGAAACATTGAGGTCAAGCATGTTGTAGAATACAGCAGCTGGCCATCTGGGTCATGTGGTCCGTAATGTCAACACCCACTTTTGTTTTATTAAAGTGAGGAATGGTTTCAGGCGTTTTTTGGCTCTGTAGCCTACTGTCAACAATCACTACGGTTCAGTGCACTGAGTAATGTTTTTTATTTGCCTTTGCCTGGTAAATTGTGAGTGTGGCATTTACATACGTCATCAGAGTGGTTGAAAAGTGTTGTCGTTTCAGCGCCAGTGTGTGCTCGGGCACTTCTGTGCTTTTTATTCGTGAGCCGATGAAGGTAGTGTCGTGAGCTAAAAGGTTATTCGCCATTCTTCCTGTCGGTAGAACTGCTGCCTTATGAGTTTCACCCTACTGGACGAGGCCCAGCACCCCTTCTGGTGCGTCAGCTCTCCCGTTTCCATGGCGCCCGCCAAGAAGCCCGTGTGGTACGACTACGACGGAGAGCACTTTGCGTTGCGCTACCTCCACCCGGAAGGCCAAGTGGCGATGGAGCTGGTGCGGATCGAGCAGCATAAGCAGCTTTTCCTCATCGACCTCAGGCTGCACGTCGCCCTGCAGAAAGTCAACTGTCATTTTGGGAAGCGTTACTGAAGCCTGCACCAAACTTCTGGTACATTATCTGAAACAATGGTCGACGTGATTATGTATTTGACTTAGTTTTTACTTTGTTTTATTGATGTGTTTTAAGGTTTCAGCCTTTCTAGAGTTGTTATGCTGCGACTGTATTATTTAAAATAATTTAGCTCTTTAGGGCAGGAATATTAGTTAATCTATTGTGAATTGTTTTTGTGAATTTATTATGTGTTCGGAAATAATGTAAATAGAACTGTTCTCACAAGCTTGTGCTTAATTTGAGTTGAGTTTCGATTGGAGTAAAGACATCCATGGTTAATATGCATTATTCATTTTTGTATAATTTTATATCATTTGTCATCAATGTCATAATCACAAAACAGTATTAATAAATACATCAAAATGTCACCAAGTGAACACACTGTATTCAAATAGTAATTAATTACATAAACAACTAATACACCAGCTTTGAAAGAAGCACACTTTTACAGGGAAAACAAAGCTACATAAAATGTATACAGAAGGAAAAGGGATGGAATAGAGAGTATTGACTTCGCTAGCTTTTTCATATCGGGTTGGGTGGTTCTATACAAAGCTTATATCCCTTTGGCCCAAACTAAACTACTGTCGGCCGGGACATAAGTGGCTGCTTTTTAAACAGTTATGTTTATATTTGAAATTACAACTTTGAGCACTGTATTGTATTTAGCTAGTGTAATTCTATGTTGTTTGTTACTTAATCCTACTGAACCACATGCCAGATTGCTTCATGGCGAGATGGTGATTTCTCAGCCTGGCGTCTTGTCTGTGCCATCCAGGCTAAGGCCACGGTGAACGCCACGGTTTGTGTGTCATGGATGTGTGGAGCTCAGTCAGGGGAAGCGGTTGATTTTATTGTCTGCGTCAGAGTGAGGGTAAAGCAGCTCAGACACTTCTAGTACAATGAGCACTGTATCCCAAATGTGGTGCATTTCATACACAACAATGATTATAACATTCATACACAATGACGGTACAAAAATGGGGATAGCTATGGGGCTAACATGCCCTCCCTCCTTCCGTGAACTATTAGTCCAAAACAGTTAAACATTTTTTAGTGTTCAAATTCGAGCTCAAACAGATGGTTCACGTACACTTAAATGTAGTGTTGACTGAACTTAAAACTCATTCTCTCCACAGCTGCCCGATCTGGGCTACTGTAGAAAGATGGCGGTGCACCATGGCGGGCTCCATGGCAGAGTACCCACTCCCCATGTAGATAAAGAGGGCTCATTCGAAGGTAACAAAAAAACTATTGTTATTTTCATGAGATGACACACTACTATGGATACTTATGAGTATTATATTCCAATTCTGGCAAGTCCGTTCCGCTCGATGCCACTTAATTGTACACACTACACCTTTAATAATTTTGCTTTTGCTCATATAGGCTATCAATATATATTATTTCAACAAATGTAACGAAAACAACAGTTCACATCATATGGTAATGTCAATAACGCCTATCGCCTCAGTTTTGTTTGGGTTAAGAGAGAAATGTAATGTCTCCCTGAAAAATGAGGGTTACAATAAGTCTGGGCGCTATGATTGGAGGATGCAAGTGCTATGCTTGTGATGGCCCGTGCAGCCCATGCAATATAACACAATGCTGGCTTCAGTTCTAATGGGATTTATCTAAGATCAGTCACCTTGGAAATATGCTTACTTTTCACATACCATCACCCAAATGCTCTGACACTCGGTGTCCAAAGTTTGTTTGGGTAATGAGCCAGGGAGACGAGAAAAAAAAAGTAAAATACAAAGAAGAGGCTTTATGGTGTTGGTGATGAATTGGCTTTTGATGCTGGAAGAATAATAGTTAACACAAGCCTGCAGGAAAACATGTTGAGAGAGAGAAAGAGAGAGAGAGAAACACTGTGTGAAGATTAAAGGGGTCATATTGTGCTTTTACGTATTTTTTTCCCTTCCTTTAGTGTGCTATATAGCTTTTTATCCATTTATAAGGTTTGGTTTGCCCTCTGGTTTGGGATGCTCTCAATCAAAACGAGTTAGAGCGCTGGCCGGTGGAGTGTGTTTCTGGTAGAGCCATGTCAAGAACACACTGTTTTCTTCAATGCGAAGGCAAATCCCCTTTTGTATGGACTTCAAAAGGAAAACGAAAGGGAGCATCAGTGGTTGAAATGAATTTTGACCGTTCCCTTCATTTTACGGAGGCCTGTTTCCTGAACAGCTGCTGGAGCAGCGCAACCTGTAGATTCAGGATCACAACCTGTGAGTATGCTTTATTAGTTGTGGATTTGTAAGTTATGGCTGAGCTGTACAGCCAGTGCTAAAGCTACCTAACCTTATTGTGTTAATCAGCTGTAGGCTCCAGCTAACTTGCTAGCCCACGTTAGTGTTGTATTAAAACCTACTATGATGGGGTCGAGCATCCAGGGAACTTAACAAACACTCACACAAAGGGCTCCAGTTTACATTAATAGTATTTATTAGAAGAGATAATAAAACCCCACTGCTATGATCAGTCTACCTTTCCCTGCCTACCAACACCATTCCCTAATCTCAGTCCTATCTTTAAAACCCACAGTTCCTACAAATATCAACAACACAACATTTCCTAATTATCAGCCACTATTTCAACTGTTCCACTGAGCGGACAAGAGTCTGTGTAGGCAGAAGAGCCCTTAACCGGGAGTGTCCTTCAAGGAGGGAGGAGCCGTGAGTTGTACAGGTCCGGACACACGGCACGTCCACTCGCACCGCTCGCTGTCAATGTTCATTCACAAAATGTCTTGTGCCTTCTCCATCAGCCTCCGCCTTCCAATCAGCCCCCCCACCACACGGGGCTTCGTCCTTGTTCACGCTTAGCCTCGCGACTGTCTCTCCGCCCTCACTTATCAATCTCCCTCTTGACGTTGAACCAGGTGTGTCGCATTAGTCATTAACCTCGTCCGCCCCGGTAGTAGACTGCGTTCATCACCCCCCCCTTAAAGTGGATGACATCCACGCATCCCATGTCCTCAAAGTCACTGCCACTAGGGGGGTCTCCTTGTCCTGTGTTCTCGGCGCAGATCTGGTCGCTGGGGGTCTATCTGGGATATGACAGCATCAGGAGCCATCCCCTGTGCCGCAGGAGCCGTATCCCGGTTATCTGGTGCAGGTCCTGGGACAACAGGTGGCACGGGGCCTACGGGCACATCCCCTGCTGCAGGCGCGGCAGCCTGGTTATCCGGTGCGGGTCCTTGGACGGCCGGTTCCACGGGCCCTGCAGGCATGTCCCCTGCTGCAAGTCCAGCATTACCCCCGCCTTGCTGCTCCCCGCTCTGCTGATCGGAGGGGGCTTGTCCTCCATCGTGCTGGCTAGAAATAGGTCTGAGAAGCCAAGGGACCCGCCGGTTCTGTTGCAGAGGGGGGCATGGTCTGGACGTGGCCGGGAGTGCTGGGAGCTCAGTCTGGCCTGGGTTAACTGGTTCAACTGCTTGGCTGGGAGGTAGAGGGCCCAGCCTGGAATCAGAATCGTAACATGGTTTGAGACGGTTGAAAGGTATCACGGTCTCCCCGTTGTTTTCCTTCAGCCTATAGAGGCAGTCGGATATCCGTTGGAGGACCAGGAACGGTCCAGCATACCGCCTGCTCAGCTTGAGGCTCAACCTCTCCCTCTTCGTTTGTCTCTCACCCAGACCCTCTCCCCCAGTTCATAGAACTGATGGGACACTTTCAGATCACAGAATGCATTCTGGTTTTTCGATGCGGCCTGCTGATGCTTTTGGATAGCCCCCCCAACTGAACTCAGTCTTTCCCACAGGATATGTAGCTATTCTCCCACCTCAATGTACTCTTCCTCTTGTCTGCCCATAAGTAGATAAACTGGTAACACCACCTCCCGCCCAAATACTGCTTTGTATGGTGTATGCTTAGTACTAGCTTGTTCGCTGCTATGATAAGCCATCATGACATATGGGAGTAGGCTGTCCCAGTCTGACTGGTTGGCGTTTACAAAACTGGTGAGCATAGTGCCCAATGTCCTATTTTGTCGTTCCTCCAAGCCATCTGATTGTGGAAAGTACTGGGTAGTACGGGTTTTCTGAATTTCTAACAGTTCACACATGTCTGTGAAAAGTTTGGACTCAAACTTTCGCCCATGGTCCGAGTGGACTGTACAAGGCACCCCGAACCTCAACACAAAGTGTTCTACAAATATGGAAGCGACCGCACCTGCTTCGTACCTGACCGTACTTGGGCATAGGAAATGCCTCGGCCCATTTAGTAAAATAGTCCGCTATTACCAGGATATATCTGTTGCACTTTTCTGAAGTGGGTAAAGGACCCATAATGTCTACTGCCACTCGTTCAAACGGCTGGGTGGTCACAGAACTCTGCAGGGATGCCCTTACTCCTTGACATCTCGGCTCCAACCGGACCAAAATAACCTTAACCTCCCTTTGTCCAAAAGCTTCGCTACTCCTATATGGTCCCCTGTTTTAGTATTGTGAAGACTATGCAAGACAAGGGGTATCAACGTCTTGGGTAACACATGCCTCAAATGGTCAGACTGGTCCCGAAACACCAAAATGTCACCCTCTAACAGCAACCTGTCCCAAACGGCTGCAAGGGATCTTAAGGTTGCAGCACACAGCAAAGTACGTTTAATTCTTATTTGTGTTTCGGACCAAGTGAAGTTGTATGGAAAGGGCAAACAAGAGTCATGTGTTTACACACCTTGAGGTAATAGGTCAACACCGACAAAGAAATGAACGCACAAAACACATGGAAATATCAATAAAGACAAATATTGTAAAAGGTCTTGTAACTGTCCCAAAGGATGCCCTCAGGACATGTAGAACTGTTCAGAAACGATTGAGTGGGGTCATGAAGACGTAGGCTATACATATGTCTTCAGATGATTGCTAACCAGTTATAGTGCGGAGTCATTCCATATGGTGGATTTCATCCTTGTGGAATTTATGAATTGAAGGATCCGTGCATACCAGGGAAAAGTACATTGTCTAAGAAACGGCTCGTTGAACGATTATAAATTATGGCTCGGGCTGTACACCCAATTCTCTCTGTTTGTCCCTCACGGGCACTTGTAAGCGAGAAGTTCAGGGTGCTTGTGGAGAATCTGCCTCATGGTCTTTCAGTAACTTGCAACATCTTCACTATTCTGAGAGGAAAGAGTATTGGGAGGCATTTGGACACGATGTCGCTGACAATACAGGGAATGTCAATGGTAGATATTGTTCTGATGACTAATTGACCTAAAGCATTACTTCAATTCACATGCAGGGCTTACTGCCTGACGTTAAAATAATGAACCACGGTTCATTATGTACCGTCAACTAATAAACAACGATTGATGACATGTTTGTCATTCCAACTGGTATCTGGATTGATTTCACAGTTTCGGAAGATGCTAGTCTGAGGGGAACATACACATGAAAGCAAAGGATGGGTTTGCTGTGGAGTTTGATCCCTGTGCCAGGATCTAAAAAGTATAAAAGGTAATGTACTACTACATCATCAGATAAGGGTCAAAGCTTAACTGTCAGTGACGGTACTCCTTGACACTTGGTGTTGGTTACTTACTCTTGTGATAAAGGGGGGCGGGGTGGATTCTTGACATATTTAAAACATGTTGAAATATATTACGAGCAAGGCAGGGTTTACTTGATTAAATTATTGTCTATCTCTTCCTCAGTTTGAATAGGAGTGATGTGTGCACACCACAGGAGGTGCTCATCTCGTGTATAAGGGACACCTTTCTGAAGGGTTCAGGCAGGTCACCTGGCCTCAGTGGTGACCGAGAGGTAATAAATGGCACCAGGTGTAAAGAGGATCGAAGTGTGTGAGAAAGAAATCAATGGTATCCTGTTCACACCTCCAGGTATTCGTTAGCGAAGCATTTTGTGGATCTAAACTGTTGTACTCTTTAGGTCCTGGACCCTTTCCTGGAGGGTTTGATTTATGGGGGTTGAGGGAGAATGCGTCGGAGTGCCGTCCCACATTGCTTGCGTCCCAAGGTTTTGTAGTCTTTGTGGCCAACTACGTCATTCCTGGAAGAGAATTTACGTTGGACTATTTTCTGGACTGTGATGTTCCTGCCCGTTCTTTTCCTTGTTTCTGTTGATGGCTGTTCTTTCTCTCTGTCTTGTGCAGCTGTTCTGTTCTGTTATCTATGGATTTGTAATGAGATCCCTGGGAGTATTCTTGGTCCTCTTTATCCATAAAGAGGGCGTTTTGAGTTTCTCCAGGAGCATCAGCTAGTAGCAGCAAAAACAGGATAAAAGTATGCTTTTCTGGATTAACTATTTTGGCATTTTCTCTACAATACAAATGCCCATTTATTTCCCTAAAACAAATATGGATATTGCTTTATTGGAATCAGATGAATAAATAACTTTTTCTATTAGGAAGGAAAACATGATTCAGCAAGGTGAGCAAAACTTTCTAATACTACGAGGCTTGACCAGATGCAATTATAAATATAGGTACACGCATGCACATGCACGCACGCACACACAATGCACACAATAATATTGTTTGTCATATCTTTGCTAGGTGGAAAATATAAAGTGTCCACTGTTGCTGGTTGTTGGGGAAGACGATCAACGCATCTACAGAATGTGCTGAGTTGGTAAGTAGCCAGACTAGTCTTCATTTTTTAAACAGGAAGTCTAATTGAGAGCGAGATCATTTTCAAGAGAGGCCTGTACACAAATAAACACATATACACAAGTTTGACAAGACAAGCACAACTGTCAATACAAACCGTGAATACAAAATTAAAAGTAATAACAAACAACGGATAAACAGAAAGTTACTCCCATCGTACAGAGAAGCTGACTTAAAGTAAATGTTCTGCTAAGAGAGACTAAATTCATGTTACTAACTGAGTGTTTGTATGGTGCATAATAGTTAAAACCTGATTTGCCAAGGTCAGTTTTTATAAGTGGTCCATCTAGACCTATAAAATCCTTCCACCTACCCATTTATTGATAATTGATTCAACTCCAACCATCATATTTGACTCTGTATATTGTACATACATTGTAGCAAGGTAAGAGAGGCTTGCTGACCGACCACACCATGTTATAAATGGTATTAAACTGTTGTAGACATGGATTGGTTCTTTGGCTGGAACAGAACAGACAAGTCTGTAAGAGATGAGGTATGTAACACAGGCTGAACAGAAGCTCACATTCACTCACAGGTAGCACAGATAAGGCACGAGGCGGGCAAAGAGCACCTGGTGACCGTACTGTAATATCCAGATGCTGGACATACAATCTATGTGCCCTATAGCAAACCTAACCGAGCCAGCCCTTTCTTCATTCCATTCAGAGACCAGAAAGGTGAAAAAATGTCAATAGTTTATGAAGTATGGTAAAAAAAGGTTGTTCTTAATGAGGGATTGTGGTAATGTGTGTGAGTGTGTGTGTGTTGCAGTGGTGACACTGTGGGGAGGGCATACTAAACCTCATGCATTTGCTCAGGAAGACTGTTGGGACAAGAGCTTGGCCTTCCTAAAGCAACATCTGTACCCTGGTCCTCAAGTGTCCCCAATGCATCGCTGTAAATGTACACAGACAACAGTTATGGCTTTTGGGATAATACTTCTGACCGAGACCATCAGGTTTTGCTGTGTGTGTGTGTCATTTTCTTCTCTCTTTAGCCGATAAGACAAAACTATACCTCTGACCAACAAGTGGGGGCATGGTGATTAGAAAATGTTTTATAACCTAAACTACACATAAGCCCTCTGTAGCTGTGGATTTTTGAAACAGAAAATCACATTTTATTTGCAACAAATATACAAGGAATACAACTTGTTGCAGGTGCATTGGTTGATTACAAATAAAATGCAGACGTGAATATAAATAGGATTTGTGCAGTATTTTCAATGTAAATATGAATGTTTAAAGCGCAAGTATCGGAGATCAAAGGGGATCGGGGGAGAGACGATAAAAGATGTGACAATATGTTTACTACAAATGGGATGTCTCATTTAAAGTCATACTCAACAAATTGTTAGATCTGTTGCTTAACATTTACCTCCACCCCTTTTCACAATCACAAATGCATTTATATGTATCAATTTGCTTCCATTGTCAACCTTTGATTCAGTCTCTTGGTAATCAGCTTGAACCACATTTAGCCATAGTAGAAGGTGTTGTGTTTACCTCTTATTGAAAAGATTATGACTTGACAACACGACATTTACTAGCAGGAATGTTGTGTCTTTCTACACAATCTGTTATTTAACTAGCAAAATATACCTTTGCAGACTAATGTGGACTAATGGGGGCATAACCTATGTGATGACTTTCAATATGTCACTGACTTGGGTGGTATGCTGCTGTCTCAAACACTAATGTCTTGTTAGGGGGACAACTGGTCCAAAATGCTTCATTGTAAGAAAGCTTGTAACGACAAACTCATAATGATGCATTCAGCGTATAGTTCATTATAACACTGTTCCATTCCTGAAATGAATGGCCTTGGAAGCAACGCTCTGTCGACGGCGTGTTGCCCTGATGTCGATTCATGACATTATCGGAATTGATCAGAATGCATCTCTTACCCATCGCTTCCCCCATACTTCCAGACTCACTTAATCCTGTTTGATCCTTCCTGGCAAGGGGGGGATTGGTGGTTGGAAGGGGAGAACTCTCCCAGGGGTAGCGGTACAGGGATGGGCTTATGTGGCCCAGCATGAGCCTAGGTTGAGCCCTCATTTTAAACGGGGCATTGGTACCACACAAGTTTGGAGAGATGGGATTATTTCAAAGCTGTTATTTGCTGTTATTCATCCAGTGAGTGCATAATGGTGAGGCAAGGTTTTTTTTCTGCATTTCCGGTCCAGTTGTGCCTTGAATCTTTAGGAAAACATTGACAGACAATAGCTATCGGTTAACTGCAGTCATGCAGCGTCTTTGTCTTGTTTTTCATTTTCTGTACTTTTGTGGTTGATTTACGTTGTGTATTATTCCAAAAGCGTTGTTTGAGGGAGAGATTACACGTTCCTAGTCTGAATTAATTTTCAGATCGGATACAAGTAAGCATACATACAAGCGTACATCGACATCAAACCTATTCTGCTGGTCTCACTAATGTTCCTTTTAAAAATAGGTTTGGTACTGTAAGCGGTGCTGGTATGTCACATTTCCGCTTGTTCAGTACTGCCGGGAAAGCCGCCACTATTATTGACGCAGTTCCCCATTGCAGTGTTCTTGCAGGGCATCTTGAGACCTAGAAGGAAAGACACGACAGTGATCAATGCAATGTGTATGTTGACTCAGAATCAGAGCAAACCAGCAGCAGTTCAGCCATAGGCTACTATGCAGGGTTCTTGGAACAATGCCTTTTTTAGTGCAAAGGCCTGCGCCCGGGGCACACTCTATTGATCTAAAGCCACAATTGAGAGAGATGGCAAGAGCGAGGGAGAGGGTGGAGGGTGAGAGACTGCAGACAATAACGCACTACAGAAGCCCTCCCTACACCCACCCATTGTGTCAACCAGCGTGCTTTGGCTCTCCCAACGGGTGTGGTTAGGGGGGGGGGGGGGGGG
>OMKX01058524.1:0-12093 GCA_900302425.1 Brosme brosme
ACTCAGAACCATACATTCTACCATGCATGAACGTCGAAAAACAAAATTAGTAACTACTACTGCGAGGGTTTTTATACTTTGCAGGGGGAATCGACTGGTCTCTTCTGAATCCTCCAATGGCTTTACATTATATACATGATTATATTCCCTCCCCAGGGGTTTACAGTTCTCAGTGGAGATGATGAGGATGATGTGTATTTGGCTGCCTAATTAAAGCTAGTCATATTCACGCCTTTGAGTCTTTGAGTTGTCTTTGAGACCAAGTCAAATGACTCACTCAAAAAAAAAACATCCTGCAATTCAATGCAAATGATTGGTTGGGGGGATGAATGAATGAAATCACTGGGGCTTGTCGTGGTGTGATTGGCTGTTGACCGCTGTTGAAGCGCTTTACTTGTTATCAATGGTTGAGGTAGAAGAACCTGGACTCTGATTGGCTGGATTTAAAAGGAACAATAAAAAGTGTAGTTAACTCTTACATGTGACTATTGTCTTTCTGTTGGGCTGCTTGGAAATGCTTTTGTACATATAATCACTGATTCCAACTTAGAAATGTTCAGATGTTCCAATTTTCAGACTACCCCAATACATTTTCCAAAAAGCACCTTAGCAACAGATTTTGCTATTTTAAAATGACATATGTGTATGCATTTTAAAGATCATTGTGAGTTACATCAGCAGTAGTGACTTCTCAGCTCAATAGCCAATAGGCAGGCAGCAGCAGGAATCATTGTTGGCTGACCGAAGCAGCAGTAGCATGTCTTTCAAAAATACCCCAAAATGTTCACACATTTAGTTCGGAACACAATTGTTTGGGTGACGTTACTAAAATTTGTTGTGTTAATGTTACTTTAACAAATAAAAAATTATATATTTCTTCGAGATGGCCGATCAATTTGAGTAACGTCATTGTGCAATCTACATTATGACACAGTTTAACATCATTACTGGCATCATCACGCAATGACATCACAACGTTATTAAGCAACTTTTAGCAGCAAATCGGCCTACCAGTAACCTCCCATGTCAATTAGTTTTACATGGTAAGTAGCACTGCTAAGGGACAATTCAAGCCAACGATACTGTTACAACTAAACTGCCTGCAAAATGTTGATCAGAAAAACTCCCTCCCACTGTAAATGTCATTACATACCGTAGTCCTTCATAGTCCTAAAACAAAATGAATATTCCAGGTTGATTAGCCTATGACTACTTGTTTCAAATAAAGGTGTGGGATGACAGGCCTCTTATTGTATTCTAACAAGCAGTTTTAGCCCTAATCTTAATTAGATTGCACTTCTATGAAAAGCCCATATCCGTCATCTTAACAAATCTGGTTATTAAATATTTATTGGCTTACAAACAAATATAACAAATATAGTCGCAAGCGACGATACCGGGGTCCTACAGTATGACGAGTATGGTGGCCACGGCCTCATGAAATCATCATAGTAAAAATTGTTTGATTTCATTGCATGTCTCACAATATGGTTGGTCGCGGTCGGACTCGACCGATGACCTGCTGGTCAAGAGCCCGTCGCTATCCCAATACACTGAATGTACATTTCAACGGGCAACTTAGAGTATATATTGAGAAAGAGAATTATTCCATACGTGGAGGTATGGTGAGCTTGGTATGTATGGTCACATGGCATTTCTATGCCTTAAAAACTGGTTTACCTGAAGTAAACATATCAAAATAATTACCAGGCATGTTACTAAGTTTGCGAAATGATGTGTATACCCCTTTAAGGCCCAGCCTGCAGTGGACACAGGCCTCGGTTTGGATAGGCGAACTTCAAACAAATGCATCCAATTTTTATTTTCAGATATAGACTTGAAATTTGGCATGGGTATACTATGGAATATACTCTTAGTAGCCATAATTCACAGCCGAGCCTACGTTTTTCGTAGGAACCCCAATAATAATACTAACGAATACAATAGGGTTCCTACGTTTTTCGTAGGACCCATAATAATAGTAACGAATACAATAGGGTTCCTACGTCATTCGTAGGACCCCTAATAATAATAATAATTATATATATATATATATATATACATATATATATATATATGGAACCTACTTAAGGATTCTACTGAACACATTTCATTTGAGGGTTTTCATTTTATTTAGGTGGAATCCTCCTTCTCTTCTTGAGCTTCTCGCTCAGCCAATCACAACGTGTTAATTAATGCTCATCAGCCCTTAATTAAGTTCACTCGTTCACCAAACTGCACCTCTATATTAAGGCGCACGTGGAATGTTGATTACTTTTCGACGGAGTGTGAAACCGACGTCATGTTTATTGTTAATGAGGAAGTTTGCGATCTCCATTGTACGCTGTTTTTATTCTTCCCAAGCCTTGACTGAAAAAGGAGCCTCAGGTTACTTCTTTGTGTTTTTGCTTTTGACTGAACAACAAAAAATGAAAATGGCCATCAACAGGAGCTGCAAGAAGAAGCACTGCAGTGAGTAACCCCATTTTTATTTTAAGAGGTAGTTTAAGTTGTTTAGCATGTTAGCTTCAGTATGCTGCAAACAGTTCTTACCCTGTTGTTTCCCGTCAACTTTGCATGCATGCTAGAGTTACATGGCCTTGCAGATTCTAGCTTTTGTTGTGTAGCAGTGATGTATGTAGTTATTTTTTATTAAATGTTGTCTACTGAATGACTTGACCTATATGGGGGGGCCCGCTGCCCCCCCATATATCACTGACGTTGTGTATTCTACACTGGTAATGTGCTGTCGTAACTAGAAACAAACAGGAGCAGCTATGGCGAAATAACACCAGTTGGGAGAAACTGGGAAGTGCGACGGCTTGCGGCCGGAAATGCAATGTGGCAACGAAGGATGACGCTGTATTTGCTCGGGGACTGTCTACTGGCGTGCACTAAACAATTCATGGCTTGGAATTGCGCTGGAAGCGTAACTTCCGGCGCAATTCCAAGCTGACTTAGTTACGCTTCCGGCTGGCTCACCGAATTAAGTGGAATAAAGGACATGTTCTGTTGATCCTTCCATTTTTTTTTTACTTCACTTTGGTAGTCTTTATGAAACTGAGGACAAATTACTGTGTTTGGTTCCATGTTTAACTGCTTTGTTTGGCCTTGGTAGACTGTTGGCATGCTACAATTTGTAGATTATAATAGATTGGAGGATACTGTACTTGATTATACGTGCACTTGCACACATTACTTTAAACTATTCCAACTTTAAAATACGTTTGAAGCTACTATTTACTGTTGGTTGCAGTTTGTCTGCTTCATCATGTTGCAGCTGCAATGCGCTTTCATTTGGTGCTATGCTGTATTTGATTGGGCCTCTAGCGAGGTCCTTTGTACAGGCCACTGTCATCTGACAGTGTTGATTGGTTTGTGGGTAAGTTGTTTAACTAGTTTGTTCCACCAACGCAACCTTTCGGTAGATGGTTTGCTCCAGTTGAACTGTTGGCCTGGGGAGCTTTGCACCCGTAGTTTGGTAGATCCTTTGTTGTTCAGCGCATATTGTGCTGTGAACGTTGCATTTGTAATTTTATATTTGCGCAAACATGCGTGTTTGTGGAGTTAGGTCTGGCAATGGCAACCGCCGAACAGCTTCACTGCAGATGTTGCAGCTATGATCAATTTGACGAATTTTATTTGGATGGTTTTGTATTTTGTGTAGTCCATTGGAAGATTTGTACAATGGCAGTTCACCACTTAAGGATAACTGAAGCGCTCGATGGTTAGAAAAGTTTTCCCTGACGGTACCAGAACCCTCTTACCAGAAGTGACTCATGCTGGCTTTCATATTGGTGAGTTTTATATTCAAGCTCAGTAAGTATACGTTCACATCTTGAGTTTATATATTTGTATATCCCCAGGTGTCAGCTCATCTGGAGGTCCTGGCAGTGACTGTTGTGTGGAGGCAGACCTGGAGAAATTGATGGATCAGCTCATAAATCTGATTGGCTGTAAAATCCAGGACAGCAGCCAGGAACTGGTAGTATAACTATTTGTGAAAAATATTGGTCTTCATAGAGAATACTTAGGAGAAGGAACTTTTTTTTTTTTTTTACAAGCAGAAGTCCCATATTCTTTCTTGTGGACATGCAGCAGAGGGGTGGCTATGGTGTGTAGGGTACCAGGTGAGGCCTGTGACTATTTACAGCCATCTCTTAAAGGGGGTCATACTTAAAATGCCTGAACAAATGTTTACTGTGTGAAACTGACTAACGTTTTTTTGTCCTTCATTTAAACTCGACAGTGCACGAGGACAGAACAAAGATCTACGCCTGTGTACCAGACCGGTGACCTACTAGTCTTTCATTTCTACAGATCATGTTTACTCTTGGAACTAGACAAACCAAACTTGTCCCTTGGTCTCAAGGTTTTCCTCGTCGCCCCTTGGGTTTTTGACTGTCAATCCTCAAGGGCTTAAAATGCTTCAGAGATGATGACATATAATACTTGTTGCTTCATAAATAAACATTTTTTTAAGATTGTTTTGTAGTGCTAATATTGTTTTTTTTCCAGCATGACTTTATATAAAATGTCAAAATACTGTTTGTGGCTGCAAAATAAGAACTTTAAGAGCAGCGAACAGTTTGGCACTCCCAATTAATTAAAGCTGATGTCAGATTAAGAGCTGTAATTTGTTAGGAACATCATGGCCATCCATCAGCTACTGGTGATTGGGATTCTCTGAGGACATCTGTTCTGGTTGACTGTACCAGTATGAGAAAATGAATAGAGTAATTTCTAACCAATCGGGGCATCTCTGCTGTTTGGTTTGGAGATTCCGTCTTGCACGTCAAGCACATGCGTGTGCTCAACGTTGAGTCTACACCTTTTCAAATGGTGGCAAAAAGTAGCGGAATTCGTTTTCGGAGACATATTACACTGAAATCTTGGCTACAGCAGCTGTGAGGGGAGAAGGGAAGAAAACATATCCAAATTTCCTAAAATACTTGGAAATGCAGCTAGACTCAAATTGTCTGTAAATGCAGCCTGGGATGGGGCTGACTAGTCGTCACAGTTCATTTTATATCGTTTTTTTTAAATGTAGAATCCTAGGAAACGCTAAAATATATTACAATCTAGAATCTCCATCCATGCAGCACTGACTGGCACAAATACACACAGGAGTTGTGAATATACTTATTTTTTAATTTTTTAAAGGACTTCGCAGGCAAGATCTCGCAAAAATCTGGCTTCATCCCAAAGCTACCCATTAGTCTCCTCCTGACCTGCCTTACATTGTCAATTTAGGCAGTAGATCTTTCACTGTGTAATTGGAAATGCATTTCATCACATTAAGGGCAGTGGTGTTTATGACAGGAATTATAGCATTTACGTATTTTGGCAAATAAGTTGTTACCCTTTTCGCTCCGAAAACATATTTTTTCAACGGGAGCTATAGTTGGGCTTTTTCCCAAATGGTCTGAGAGGGCCAACCTACTGGATGTTTGAATTCAGTCGCAGATGGGATTGTTGGCCAGTCAGATTCTGCAGGGATTTGATCAAGCATCTGCTTTTAGTTTTGTAATTATCTAATCCTTCCCTTTCACTGACATGAAATCACAAAACACTCAAGGGAGATATTCTGGACACATGTTTTGTATTACACTCAGGGGGTCCCCAAGTGACTTCTGGCTGTACAATAACTACATTACCCAGGGTCCTTAGTCTAATACATAAGCCTACATCTGTTTAGTGTCATCCTCAACTTTATTTACTTTGCTACATTGCTGGTATACATATGAACACTTGTATAAAACATCAAATTACGTTAACATTTTTCTATAATCAATTTTTACAAAATGCCTCAATCTTTCTTACACCCATTACGTTTAAGACGTTAGACTCCTATGCGTGCTCACTCAGACCGCACATTATGCACGTTCTGCCTTTCATAGGCAGAGACGTGACGCCCACCTGACATGCCCAATGCCAATATTATGTCGTTCATGAGACAAACATTTGTTTATGTAGTCGTTAGGGAAAGCCTTGAAACAAAGTCAAGTAGATATTATATTCCAGTGCTTATTGATGATCGCACTGCTGACCGTTTGCTGTATTAACATTGAAGAGCTTACGCTACACAAGCATTTGTTAAACTATATCACTCCACCTGAACCGTGTCTGAACCTTAAGAGAGAACAGCGACCTTCAGCGGCGATCATCCTTTGATCATTTAGTTTGAATCCAGAAAAGGGTCATGTTTTCGAGGTAGTAGCGTTTTAATATTTTTATAATATTAATGCATGTTTTATTTATTTACTATAAAACAATATCAGATGTGTTTATTGTAGAACTGCAGTGGCTGCTTCAGTGTGCAAGCGGGCTTGTGCGCGCAGTCACGCACGCATGGGAGGAAAGTTTTCTCTGGCCGGCTCATTAAGGTCAACCTACCCAAAGTATCATTTCATCTCTTGAGATCAGCTCGCCGCCCGGAGTATACAGAGCAACAGCGAGTTTGAAAACTTGTTTCAGTTTTTTTGGTGTTTTTTTTAAGCAGACTACATAGCCTCGCTATTGGCTGATCGACATAAGGCAGGCATGTGCGCAGATTGACCCAACACTTCCCGGGACGAAATCATCTGTCAGGTTTTGAGCTCCGGTGTGATGGATTCTCAAACTGAACAAGACGATAATCAGCGAGATCGCTATATTTGCGGACATGGATGTGGGCTTTTACTGTCTCTACAAGGAAACCACTGTTGTTTGGCGGCGCTGCGAGTGCATGTAAATAACATTGAACGGAGAAGCGCAACTTTGCAACATGAATCCCGGATGGCGAGGTTAAGGTGGGGCAGAAGAGAGCAGTTTCTCCTGGCCCAGGTGTCATCTCTACAGGGCGAAGCACAGCTCGCTGCACTTAAGTATCAGCAAAAACTGCACCAATACATGCTGAACATCAACAGCATTGCAGATCAGGTGATTGGGTTTAACAAGGTGAGAGGAACCACTTCCTTCCTAGACACATTTGATCAAATACTATTTATTTTTATAATAAACAAAAAATATATATATACAATTTATTATCTATGTTCTATTAGAGTAAGCCAATTGTAATATGACACATAAATGCTCAAATCTTACTTTCATAATATTAGGTTTTTATTTATAGGGTATTGAACATAGCCTAAATATGAGGTTAGTCATACAAAGTTTTTCTGTTTGGTTAGTTGATTGATGCCACAGTCTCCCTTCTCCCTGTCTCTGAGTAACTCACATCTCTGTTCTGGTTTCACGGATCAGGGTGATACAAGGATATCCCGTGAGAGGACAGTGTGTGCAGAAGAGACGGAGGAACGAGACGGAACGCCTGAGGTAAGACAAACGTCAGGTGTACCTGACTGACTGTGTATCGGAGATCAAAATCGCGCCAGCGTTTCAGACCCCTCCTCACATCTCCATCTCACGTATCTGTTGTGGACAGAAGCAGTCGGTGCCTTTCGATTTGAAAGTTCCCTACATAGTATTAACATTCCTGTTAGCTATTATGTTATTAATGTCTGAATACTTACCACGTAGCACTGTTGTGATTCATGCTTAATTGCTGAAAGATGGAGATCGGCGAAAGATGCTTCACAAACACATCCTCTGCTAGACAAGTCTTGATGCAAATATTGGTTTTGCGTTCCATGTTCATGTTTTATGTTATTGAATGAGGGCAATATCTGTAACACGCAAGTTTATGGATAGTAATTGAAAGTAATTGCACTGCACACTATGTTGGGTTGTTATTTGGCCTGCAGTGTTTGCTCTGCGTTTGTGTGTCCTGAATATGAATGTCATTGTTTTACTCAACACAATTATGTCGTAAATCATGATTACAATACCAACATGTCTCAAACCTATAATAAGCACACTGCTTTTTAGGTAATATGAAGCATTAACATGCCAAATTACACCATTTTTAATACAAGTTAAAACCAGATCATAACAGTCTCACCCATCCTGGTCATTCAAGGGACAATACCTACCCACTCCCTCTGAATCGCCTGACTTCAAAGCTCAAACCATAACAAAGCAGGGCGGGGAACGCCAGCAATGCCTGTCAGAGGAGCCATCTTGTATTTTTGTGTGTTTTTGTCCATAGTTGAGGTGAGGGATGTTTCTACAACGTGGACTTTGACCTGGTCTCTTGGTCTCAGGAGATCTGATGTCAGTTCTTGGACATGTCCTCCATAGAGGTCTAATGGGTGGGGTTCTCTCTTTGGAGAGTAGTGGGGGTCGGGGTGGCAACGTATCATTTTTCACTTTTAACCCTAGCATATAAAACGTACGCCGGCATTGTTTTTTTGAATTGGGCTTAGAATGTTGGCGGTAGTGCAAACAAAAACCATTTTCAACATTGACTAACATGTAATATTCATGTAATCTTCTGATCATTTCTTCATAAAATGGTGAAAAGGACCGTCCAAAGAGGTCTGGCTATAGACATTATTCACATACAAGCTGTAGGCATTTTTAAGAAAACTATGTTTGTGAAAGTAAGAACTGCTTGAAAGTAACACAGAGGCGATTAATTGGCTGTTGGGGTTGAAGTGAACTGTTATTAGTCAACTGTAGTGAATTATTATGGAAAGATCTGCATTATGGACCCCCCCTGTCAAATCTAATATGATTGAAAAAAGAAAATCTGTAGGTGTGCTATTACTATTTCTGACCAGCAGCGACATTGCGTTTAGTTCAAACCATGGGTGAGATGAAATGGGCTTAATTAAGCCAACGGTCACATAAAGTACATCTAATTTCCCACTGCATGCTGGGAGTGGGATAGGTTCACTCATGATGAATGATGAAAGTGGTTTTGTTCACTGTTACCCAAACACGGTCTATTTCCAGACCTCAACTCTAGGCTGAAAAACGCCACACTAATGCCTTTATAATAGTTCTCTCGCTGTTATTACCGGCCTTTACTTCCCAAATAGACTTTACTACTCCGCGGGGATGTTCATCAAACAAGGTGAAGTGTTTTTTCTTTGGAGGTTGGTGGGAGTGGACTTTATTTAAGAGGGAGCTGGGCTTTCCTTTGGCGTGAAGGAAACAGAGTGACTTATTGAGAAGTCTGAATAGAGTAGTTTTAGATTTTCAGTGTTCTCTTGCTGTGTTGGATGGAAGATGTGTCAAATCGGTGGATTTAGTTAAGTTTTTGGCTTTTACTATTGCAACACCTCAATGGTTTACATTTGGCAGGGTGAAGGAACCAAGATGGTCACCTGATGAATGAGGCCCATAGTGGCTAATTCTAGAGGCTAATGAATGTCCATCAGCACTAATCCCTGTGCAGACACACCTGTGGTTGAATGATGTCTTTGTCAATGCTGTGACACATGCAAATCAAGATTCAGTCAGGTGTGCCATGTCAAAGTGTAAAGTTGAATGGAGAAATTAATTTGCACTGTTCATGCAACCGACAAGGTTATTCAACACTGCAACAAATATGAATGTAGGCCTACACATGATCCAAGAGTAATGCTTCTCGAGCTCATGAATATCAGTGTCGGCCAAGGATGAATTCATGAATTAAAATAAATGTTTAATCGTCCTATTCTCGTTTCCAGTACATGAATTAGTTCTAGCACTAAGAGCAGTAAAGTTGCTCAACCATTGCACCATCTCCTCTCCCAGAGAGAGTTGGGTTTGACATGAGGAACAGACAGACCTTTGCACCTGTCTGAGAGGGAACTCACTGTAGCTGTGTGAGCTTCTCCACCTCTCTAATGGATGGAGCAGCAGAGAGAAGGGTAGGGGGGGTATCGGTTTCATCAAATTCTATCTTGTGTGGCAGCAGAGAATGGGAAGTGCAGGCTGTTTTGTTTGGGCTCCATAACAAAAGACGACGAGGGAAGATTGGTGTGAGAGAAGAGTAAAGAGAGATTTATGACCTTTCATGTTTGCTGATTGGATCTTGAGTTTGATGTTAATGCTCTTCCAGCTTTGCTAAGCGACTGTGTCATGCCTTATTACCTTATAGTTGTGTTACAAAAATATGTAATTTATGTCGTTTAAAGATGGGAAATAATCTCTCTGGTTGTCCCAGTCTCAACATTGTGTGTTGAAGTCCTTTTTTCTGATACGTACTTGAGCTGCCTGGATATATTGTGTGTACCGTTTCCTTCTCTGCTCTGTTGGGGTTGTCAATAACCCATGGTGTGGACATTTTGCCCACATAATTTGCTGCCGAAGACAAAATATGACATATTTACTATGTCATTAGTTAGTTGCCATGGGCCTATGCTATAATTTTATTTTGAATATTTGGTTAATATAGAGGCAGTTGTAGAATGCGTACATTGCCGCACGCACTATTGAATGAGAAACACGATGACCTGTTAGCAACCTGTTCGTGTTTAAATGGTGGCCCCTTTCCTAAATTACACCTATTTGATGTCTAATTTACTCTTAACTTACTCCTGGCTTGTAATGCCTTAATGCTAAGAGAACTCATTAGTTGGAGGAATGTGCAATATGTTTCCTGTGCTGTTTCGGTTTGGCTCACAACCTGTTATTCCAAGGCAGTGGGGCTTGTGGCCCTGCATTAGCTGACAGCTGTTGAGATTAGTGTTTGATTCCAGAGGTATTAAAGTGGACCATACCTGCACACAGTGTAGACACACAGCACTGTGTTTGCGTGTGTGTGTGCGTGTGTGTGTGTGTGCGCGAGATGACGGCTGAACTGATTCACTGTTCGGTTTTTTTAGGCAGGGGGTGAGAAAATATAACATCTGTTCCACTAGACTAGAGGACCACCAAGTTTGTACAAAGAGAAGCATTCTGGGTAATTCTGAGTCCCTACCTGCTGAAAAGGCTCTTTCAGAACGTGGATTTAAGGACTTGGCTCGCCTGGCCTGTGTGAGGTTGGAAAGGAATTTACACAGCATAGCTCTTGATAGGAACATAAATAAACTGGGCTAATACGTATGTCAATAATGAATTCCTGAAGTTTCTTAAGTGATGTTTTTGCGCCTCAATGAAGAGGTTAATTCGTGGCTGCAATCATTCACGCAAAAAAACACCTGCTTATCATTAAGCTGTGCAGCTGGCCAGTAAGCCAACTCCTTTTGTATGTGGGTGTCCAACTCCTTTAGCAGTGTGTGCGTGTGTCTGTGTGTCCAACTCCTTAAGCCGTGTGTGTGTCCAGCTCCTCACTTGTTTTTGAGCAGGCGTTGAAGTTGCATTTTATGTTGTTTATTTATAATGCTTCAGCAGATCTCACATACATCGTACATGAAGAGAAACATAATAGTAATACAAACATGAAGGTGGTACAAGCCTGTATCCCTGGGCATACGCAAAAGACTATCCTCTAGCCTTCTCCTTTCTTATCCCAACACTGACATAAGCCAGGCATAAATAGGCTATCCATTGCCTAGCCCCACCCATAAGCCAAACCAAGGAGAACTGTGGTGAGTGTAAAAGACTGAAGTTGTGACATTACTGATTACTGCTCGTGGTTGGATATGAATAATGAAAACCAGATGAACCTAAATTACCATTGATGCAAATAGTCACGGTGTTCCCACTTGAACTGTATATTGTCCCGGCTACAAATAAACAGTGAGTTGAACGATCTTTGACATGTGTGATTATTGCAGAGAATGACATTTAGAACGTGCTTGGTGACCAGGGAGTAAACCGTGCACACAGAATACAACTACATACACAACATGCGCAACTGTCCTTGTCGGTTTTCATGCCGTAGCGCTTAGTCCATAGCGCTGTCAGCATGCCTATGTGAGTGGCGATCGCGTAGCGCCTCGTCACAGTGTGGGTTTAGTTTTTGTACTGAACTTAAGAGAGGGAGAGTGGTAGATTGAATTGTCACTCTCCCATTTTTTCATTCTATTCATCTATTTTATATATATATATATATAAACAACATTTTTACATACTGTTGGTGTTTAGGATGAAGGACTGGAGTGATTGATGATCTGATGCACCCAATAGTTAAATTAAAATGGATCTGAGAACCACTTGGGGCTCACACAGTGACACACACACACACACACACACACACACACACACACACACACACACACACACACACACACACACACACACACACACACACACACACTATCTACTTTAGCAGGAGGC
>OMKX01058530.1:0-11710 GCA_900302425.1 Brosme brosme
TGTGTGCAGACCAACTGGTCCGAGTCGGGTCGGTGTCTGCGGGAGGCGGGGGTGGAACTCCAGGATGATGCCCAGTGTGAGGCTCAGAGGAGGGTGGTGCAAGTCGCCTTCCTGTCCCTCCTGCTGCCCACTCGTGTCCTACACATCCTCACACAGGGTAGGTCTATAGCTGCAAGACGAGTGTCCTACACACCTTCACACAGGGTAGGCCTACAACTGCAAGACTAGTGTACACATCCTCACAAAGCAAAGTGATTTTCCCTTGCAGGACGATAAAATATTTACTGTTTAAGTGAACTGATCATATACAGTATAATTCAGTTTCATAATATCTAGATAAAGAATAATATAACATACATAATTGAATTTGCTCTATGCATATGTATGTTATTGATATGGCTTAATATATTTTCAAATGATGACATGATTGTTTGTTCTGCGGCAATAACAAAATCCCATGTGTGTGTGTGTGTGTGTGTGTGTGTATGTGTGTGTGTGTGTGTGTGTGTGTGTGTGTGTGTGCGCGTGCGCGTGCGTTTGTGTAGGTGACGAGGAAGAATGGGAGCTGCAGTGTATCTGGCACTCCCAGCTCATATCCGGCCTGGACAGCATCGAGGTGACGATGGAGCGATTGCACTGCGGTCAGGAGAAGCATTTCCCTCAACAGGATGTGGTCAGACCTTGAGCCTAAATTACACTGCCCTTTATCCCATGGAGACTAACCCTGAGAAATCATTGTAGTTAGGTTAGGCAGCCATTTTGCAGACACTTTATTCACTTAGAGAGATACAATACAATTTGGAGTGCATTTTTCCAAATGCAAACCACAGAACAGAGACAATCTGAGATCAAACCTTTCTTGCAATCTTTAAAAACAAGGACGTTCTGTGAAATATACACTTCCTGCTCTATTCATATACAGCAATTACTACTTTTATCAAAAAGCACCCAAGTCAGTATCGCAGGCCAGCTATTTCATTCCGCTATTTGTTTTGTTTAACTGATTAAAGTCCTTGTCTCTTGGTCCCCCAGGACTGGGTTCTGAGACAGAAGGAGCTCTCGCAGCAGTTCTGCTCCAGACAGGCCGAGTTGGAGACAGTTTTGAGCAACCTTCAGTCCACGCGTCATCTCTCCCTGCTCCGTTCTGACACTGCACAAGTACCAACCGAAAAAAACACCCACTACATCTTAAGCGATCAATGATTGATTGCCTGCTTCTCAGTTTTTTTTCATTCTTCACTTTATTATAAACGTACAGACTACATGACATGAAGTGAGCAGCATATTAACTTTTCTTCTCTGTCCAGGCTGTGTTGTGTCGTAAGTTCTGGTACAAGGACTACGGGCTGCCCCACCAAGACGGACTCATACCCGACGTGAGGGTTGTCGGCTTGGTCAAACAGAAGGCTCTGCCCCTCCTGGAGAAGCTCAGACAGCTGCTAGAAGACAAACAGCCCATGAGCCTCTCTCCCAGCACATACTGGCAACACATTGGTGGTACGAAGCCAAGCCTGCCGCAACAGATAACGCTTGACTCATATTAACTCATAGTGAAAGTATTAAAAAGGCTAAAATATAAAGAAGGTAATTTAGGGCCTTAAAAGGTATTAAAAAAGACTTCCATATAATTTGCATAGGTCTTAAATATATCAAGACAGGAAAAAATAATAAACCTCAAACCAAATGTGCCAAAAAATAATATGCCAAACGTTAATGTTTTTTTAAATGTAATAGATATTAACTTTTGTTGTACGATAAGCAGCACTGCTATATTGCACTCTCAATAATGTGTTTGCTTATTAAACAATTCCAGGTTGAGGACTGTCATTTACCTTTAGGCCGTTGGGCCGTGTATCTGAAATATATTGTGTTCTAGGTGTGACTTAAAGGGATTCAAAAGTCAGAAAATTTACTGGTTGAAACCTACAGATACCCTTATTTAGGTCTGCCTACTAGAATAGTCCAACTCTATGTGGTATGAGACTCACGTATGCTCTTATTGTTTGTATACTCACTTAATAAGTAGCACATTTTATGTTGTATCAGAATAATGCATATATTCTGCCATATATAGTTGTATTAATTTTGTTTCAATATAAAGAAAAAATATATGTATATACCAGTCGGATGTTGAGTAAGCACTGAAACGGTGATAATGTTGTGATAATCGCCATTGTAATTTCCTCCAATTTAACCACTGACAGATTTGTCTCTGTTTTCAGGTCTTTCAACCAAACAGGTGTACGGGTTAGAGATGTCTAGAGCGTGGACAGCCTCTGTGCCCGTGGTGAAAGGTCTGAATGCTTTTGTATCATCCGTTGTGTCATTACACAGTCACGGGACTCTTGGAAGAAGAGACCTACGAGCTAAGCTCTCAGGCAGCCTTTAGCTCTTCCCCCCCATCTCCGTGGCACCATCTCCGCCAAAAGACAGAAGCTCCGCCTCGCAACATAACATTTCTCATAAGATGTATGAGAAAAGTACAAAGGATTTGACACTACAGCATTATAGAGAAACTCAAAAGTTTCAGTGTGAAAAAAAAAGAAGTTTCGGGACAGTGTGCCTTAACACCCCAGCACTCAGCATGTGTTTCTCTTTGAGATAATGAGCTTCTTTTCTGATGCAATATGACCCCTTGTGGAATGGTCTGTGAGGAATGGGATTGGTCAAAGCACAGACTGCGGGACTTTCGAGTATGCCTATGATGGAGCGATAGCCGCTGAAGTTACATGGATTTAGTTGCAAGGGTGAGGGAGGGACTTCTGGTGGAGTGATATCCGTTTCCATTACATGTTTGGGATATTGCTTTTGTGGCAGTTTGATTGAGACACGGTCGACTTGGTTGCAAAAACAGACAACAACAGACAGGTTGTGGTTAAAAGTAAAAGGGGGTTTATTCTAAAATGGTGAGGGCAAGGGGGAGGGTGAAAGTCCAACATAGAGTCTTCCCGGACCGGGGTAGGGGGGCCTGGGAGGGCTTCAGGGGTAAACTGGAGCCTGGGTGGACGATAAAGGCAGCACACACAAGTTGCTTTCTCCTAGTGTCTCCACTCTCAAACGGCGGTTCCTCTTCAGGGCCACTGGCCACTTACCGTACTATGGGAAGTTGCCACAAACCTTCCTCGAGGGGAGAGGTTCTCTCTGCCTTTGTAGATGCCTGCCTGGCAGGTGTTCCCCATTGGCAACAGCCATAAACTTAGACATAAAGCAGGTCCCCTGGTCCGTCAGAACATCCTCTGCGTTCCCTACTCGACTGAAGAGCATGAATAGCTCTTTGGCTACAGCTTTGGCCGTGGCGGAGTGGGGCGGTATAGCTTCCGGGTAGCGGGTTGCATAGTCCATCAGGACAAGTATGAACCGATGACCCCGACTGGACTCAAGGAGGGGTCCAACCACATCCATCGCTATCCTGCTGAATGGAGTCTCGATGATGGGGAGTGGGATGAGAGGGTTGCGGTAGGAGGTCTTTGGGGCAGTTCTCTGGCAGTCAACACAGTGGCGACAGGACCGCCTGTTTCACCCCTGGCCACGAGCCAGGACCCTCTCATAAGTCTTTTAGGCTGCTAGGTGGGCCCCCAATTGGTGGGTGTGTGACATAGGGTTTTGGCACCGGTAACTGTTCCACACATTCCCTTCCCCCTGTTTTAATAACCCGATACAGCATTGCATTTCTCACACAGAAATGTGGATATGGGACCTCACTCGCTTGTCCTTGTAGTTCTCCTTCCACTACTGCCACATTACGCCAGGCCTGGTCCAGCTTGGGCTCATTGTGTTGGGCAGTGGAGAACCGCCCTTGCCTGGAACGCCCCACCCCCTCCGCCTCTGGGAATTGGGAGAACAGGTCACTGGAGCTAGAGCCCGAGTCTAGTTGGGGCCTCGCTTGGTTCTCACTTGCCGTTGCCGTGTTTTCCTGACTCCTATCAGGTGGTTCTTCCTCTCCAGGGGGCTCGGGCCTTGAGTCCCCTGTCTCCGTGACCTGAGCCGCGCACACTGGGGCGGAGTGGGAGAGGCTTCTGCGCAGCCGTTTACCACCTGTGGCACTCCGGGTTCTGACCTTCCGGGCTCCCTAATAACGTCCGAATAGTGGGCAATCTCTCCCTACCAGTAGAGGGACTGGGATAGTGGGGACTACACCAGCAGTCAGGGTGGCCTGGCCCCTTGGGGTCTGGATCTCGATGAGGGCCGTGGGGTAGTCCTTAGTGTCTCTATGGACACAGGAAACCCGGATCCGTTGGATTAACAGCTCTCCTGCATACGCTGGCTGGACGAGGGTTACTGCAATACCAGAGACTAGCAGTGCTACTGTGTCTACCCCCCCTACCTTCACCGGGAAACTAAGCGTTTCTGTCTCCTCATACGACCCACAGGTTATGAGGGATGGCCGTGGCTGGGCAGGGGCATCTGAGGATCCGGCTGATGGCATGGATACATCTCGGGCTGGGCAGCCCCAGGAGATGTGGCCGTCTTGTCCACAAATGTAGCAGCGTCGAGAAACCTGGTTGTTCACAGGCCGCCGTCTCGGCAGGAACCGGCATCTGGCTGGCCGGCGAGTCCCTTTCTCCAGGCTCTCGCCGGGGTCTCGACCCCACCAGCGCATTCCAGTCTGTGCTTTGACCAGTATTTGGGCTGGTCTGGGCAGCATACTGTTTAGCATCTGGGGGCAATGCTCAAATGCAACAGTCCATCACCAGTCTGTTGATGACTGTTCCCCAGGTTGGCTACCTGGGCCTGGGCAGGCTAAGTGGGATCGTATTTCCATGCATGGAATTTTTGAGCCCTAGCCGGGATGCTATGTCCATAGAGTGTGTATTATACCACGGTCTCCGGGGGAGCGGCAGCGGAAAATGTTTTAAGACCTTTGAGAAAAACCATGCCCAAAATAGCATTTATTCGGCCACCATATCAATATTTTAGAGCTCCCCCAAAATTTCACAAACCATCTTTCCAGGGGAGCTCATGTCACCACTAGGGGAGCTATAGCTCCCCCTGCTCCCCCTTAATTCGCACACTGTATGTCCATAGTGGGCGAGGATATTTTGAGGGTAGCATAGTTAGCGGCGTCCACTGCCGTCAGATATCGACAGACCCTCTGGGCCTCCCCACTCAAAAACGGGGCAAGCATCCCACCCCAGTCAAACGCTGGCCACTTTCGCTCGAAAGGTTTAAGGCCTCTACGTTATCTTCAGTATAGAGCTTAGTCAGTACTTCCTGGGGAGCTGCTCTCTTTGCTCTTCTAGGGGAGTCTCTCTCTCTCTCTCTCTCTCTCTCTCTCTCTCGCTCTCCCGCTTTATTTTTATTGCCTTAACCCAATCATGACTCTTGAGTGGGAACAGACTTCCTGCTTGTCAACCACTTCCCAGTAGAAGATGCATTCTGAACTTCTGCTTAACCCCCAATGGAACAATGATAACGAGAAGCGGAAAATAATACTGATCTGGTCCTGTGGCATGCCATGCTAGATACATGGTTATTATTAGATATTAGGTGAAAGATCCTTGATATTTGTGTACAAATTCTTCCCTGCTTACATTTAGGGGATTTAGCAAAAACTTTTTATCCAAAGCGACTTACAATACATACATACACACATACGGCGAGTCAACCATGCAAGGAGCAGTTTTAGGTTTAGGAGTCTTGCTCAGGGACACCACGGCACTCAGCAAGGAGGAGCCGGGGTTCAAACTATTAACCTTCCGGGTACAAGTCAACCTGCTCTACCTCCTGAGCTAAGCCAACCCTTCCTGAGCCTAAGGTATAGAAATAGAAGCAGAGAAGCGGGATGAGCTGATTTAAATTCATACAGACAGGCAAGAGGCGGCGGTTTACACTTATGAAAAAGGGAATCCAAATGTGCAAGGGAAACCAAAATGTGGAGTAGACTATTATATTAGAATTATATTATAGTGTGTATGTGGATGATATCTGAAAGTTACTTTTACTATTTTGTCTTATTTAGCCGACGGTTTTGTCCAAAAGGACCTACAATTAGTGCATTCAACACTGCAGATACAATCCTAAATCCCCATTTGATTGAATGTTATTGTTACTCATTGATCATGTTTTTACACATCTGTCATGTTTATGTCCTATGTGTTGAGGGTATGTCCTATATGTTATGTGTGGACCCCAAGAAGACTAGCCGACTACAGTGTTCTCAGCCTTTAATATACAAATAAACAAATATCATGATCTCATCTCTGAACATTTAATGTCCTCCAGGAATCTCTTCCCAGTCTTTGAGGGAGCAAATCAAATCCCAGTCCCAAGATTCCGCTCTGCCTGCCAGTCCACAAACCAACCTCCACACCACATCTTCTGGAAACCCTTGCCAAGGTATAATTCCAACGTCTTGTTGTACACAATGCTAAATAAATAGTGTGGCGCACCTAGTGTCACCTAGCTCTCTCCTTCACCTCCAGCACCTTTCCTTCTCTTTGCGTCTCTGTGTGTATGTGTGTGTTTTCAGCAAATCTGCTCCCCTGCCGACGCAGATGCCTCACGGTGCATTACATTACATTACATAACATTTATAGAGCTGACGCTTTTGTCCAAAAGACTTCAACCATGAAGACACAACCCAAAAAGTGCAAGAATAATGCGAGTATGCACAATTTATCAAATAAGCAAACTGCTTCAAGTGCAACATTTTAGAAAGAAGAGTAAGATAACTTTATTTCATTGATTTGTTAATTTATGCACAGGCCAAGATGCAGCCAATGAGATATGACTTTTAATGTCCAAGATATGAAATAATGAATTGGAATTGTGTTTCATTGTTTCTTAGAGAACCAACCGGTGAAAGAATGTGTTCCGCCTACTCATGTATGTGTTCCTACAATTGCAGGTAAGCTGTATGCAACACGTACAACACATTTAAGTCAAAGCACAGAGTATAGGCTTATCTGTAATGCATTTGAAAGCATTACCTTGCTCTCTCCTTTCTATTTTCTAACAATACATTCCTGCTATGTCCCCACTGTTCAGAGGAGGAGTGGGATAAGCTGCTCGAGCGATCTCCTCTCTTCCAGCTGCTGAGGAAGGTGGAGCTGAATTTGAAAGAGCAGGCTCTGGATGCAGGCTTTCTAAAGGGAGAGTTACGCAGTAGGTTTGATGAAAGGAAAACTGTTTATATGGGTTCATACAATTACATACAAGAAGGCGATAGTTTGTGTGTGTATGTGTGTGTGCATTTCTTAAATTTTTTGTCGGGTCAAAAATGGGGATATCCTACTTCTGCTGTAGCTTGGATTATTTTGAAGCACATTTTCAGTTCTGTAGTTTCACTTGATGATTTTCTTTTGAACAAACATTTGACCTAAATGGGAGTGGTGTAAGAATGAAACATTTTTTTTTACATGCATCCATTGATGAGAAGAACTTGGCCCACTAGATGAAAGCAACAGATTTGTGGATATCCTGGACGCTCAGTGGGCTTGTGAAGGAGAGCTCATCCCTCTGGACATACAGACTCTTAACCCCAGAGAGTTCCTGGCCTACCAGCATGGACTGTTCCTGCTGAAGTTGCTGCACACACTCAAACTGGTCAGTATCACTCCGACAGCTCTTCTGCCTCTCCGCCCCCTATTTAAAAATCTATTAATCTGTCATACCTATTTACAACTGCATGTGTTTACAGGATTAGATATTAAAAAAAATAATACAAGTATCAGTGGATTATATTTTCCTGGATTATTTAATCGGCTCTCATGTTTTCATCATGTAGTAACTTGTAGTACTAGTTGGATAATTTTTTTTTATTTTCTCCCTGAATGTCAGACCCCAGCAATTTCCCTTGAAGTTGCTGCTAGTCTCCCACACAACAACTACGTCAACAATGCCTTCAGAAATTCGTTTTTTTATCAGGTAAGCCTCTGTGAAAAACAAATCATAATGATAGCATCATTCATGCATCACTTTTATGTATCATGATCACCCACCTATGTGTCTTATTCTTCAACATTGACACCTGTTGATGTTGGTGTGCTTGTTAGAGATTAGCATCTCAATCAATAACCGTCAACACATACCTCAATGTTTTGTCTGCTTCAAATTACAAAGAGAGCACATAAGACCTATGGGGATTTGAATGCAGCTGTTTAAAGTAGACACCAAAACACTTCATGGTGTTTGTAGTAAGACAAGGACCGTTTTCGAAACAATATGATACAATAAGCTGTGTATACTGTAAATTGTTGAAGTTACGGTTGATAAAAAACAGGGGGCGTTATTGTGGAATTAGCGATTCTCATGCTCTTCAATAGCAAGATCTTCCTGTGGGACTTCTTTGTCTGGGGATATGTAGATGAGAAGGAGTAGATCGAGTTACCAAAATGATAGAAAATGTTCTCTTTAACCCAAACTCGTGTCTTGATTAGAATACATTGGGATTTCAGATCGTTGTTTTGTTTGTTAAAATCTGCTTCATCAGTGTTATTCACTTTACTTCTTCCCCGTGTGGCAGGATGCAGAGGAAAGGCTCTTTGTGCGACGACAAAGGCTCCAGTCTGTCGGAGGCTTGTCTCTGCTCCTGCTCCACTGTCTGTCTCACATTTCAGTTGGAGACATGAGCTCCGACTCCAGCCCTGCCTTCCAGAGGCTTTTCTTCAAGGTTTGGACAAACTCAGCAGATATTCAACTATCAATAAGTCATAGACATATTGATAAAAACAAATCGTTTTGGTCAACAATATCTTACATTTAAATCCCCAAAAGATTATTTTAGAGGAAAGTAATGGATCCTTTTCACAAATAAAGATAATACACGGATGGCAAGCGTGTTTTGAGATTAAAACAGGGGGCAGGAACCCCAATGTGTGATGGTCTGGCATGTATATATTCACTGCCAAATCCCTTTGGATAAAAGCACCTGCTAAATGAATAAGTAATGGTGGATTCAATTCACACAAGCGCCGTTTCACCTTGTCTTTAACTGTGTGTCAGAGCACCAGTACTGCCAATGTGTTGCCAATGTGTGCTGGGAAACATATCCAAATGATGCTTCCATGCCATTTCCTATCTCATAAAGTGCCCCTCGGCTCCTTTTTTGTTATGCGTGCCACTGTATTTCCTTTGTCCATTCAGTCCAAGGGTTTCTCCTCTGAAGTTTAACTTTGAAGAGTATTTTCTTTGGGTTTACAGTCGCTACAAATCTGTCTCGGGGAGCTGTTTCATGCCAGATTAGGCGAGCTCCCATCTGGAGAGGACGACGTCTTGGGGGCATGGTTTCCATGCCAAGGGGATTTACCCACAACTTTCCTAATAGACAGTCTTCACATGCCCAGCAGAGGAGTGCCCTCTCAACATGTAAGGGTTCTTTGTGTGGGTTTATGTTTTCAAGTCTGCGTTCTAAGTGCTTATTCAAATAAAATAGAATCTAAAATGTTATATAATTGATGTGTGTGTGTATGCGCGTGTGGGCTTGTGCAGGAGGAAACCGTGCTCCGGAAGAGGCGCAGTGAAGAATGTTTGTTTAGCCGCACTGAGGGACTGTTACGGGAAAAGCACTATTGAAAGAGGATTAAAAAAAGAAAGGAACATTGTGTTTTTTTTCGGTGTTTCTGGAATGGTACGCCCTATTTCGGAGCAGGGGTATTACGCAACATGTTGGAGAGGACTGAGACAAAATGGCAGTGGAGCAATCAAAGAGGGGCTGCAGCCTGAACCTGCTGACTACGTACAACGCCCTGCTGTGTGTACTGTTTTCTGGCGTATCGAGGACATACAATGATGTCACAGAAATCAACCTTGTGCCTGTAATTGATGACAACACGCTATAAACCCACAAAGTGATATTTATCTAAACAATATGTGTTATGTGTATATGATTGCAATAATAATTAAAATATCCCATATATTAAAAAAATAAAGAGAGGAGGAACAGATCGGGTAGGAGCAAATAGAGGAGGAACAGAGGGAGGACAAACAGAGAGGAGAGACATAAATTGATCTCCTGAGCAACGTGTGTTAACCACAGTGATTAACCACAGTGGATGGTTCCTTAATCTGCAAATGTTCACCACAGGCCCACTTTCTCACTCTTAAAACAAGTAACGACTGATAAAGGTTCAATCACTCGCTTCATATATGGAACCTCTAAAAAGGTTCTATATTGAACCATTTCATGAGGTTTTATATAAATATATGTAAAGAAACATATACATAGTTCTAAGACCTCTAAAGGTTCAATAGTTACTAAACATTTGAAACCCCAGAAAGGTTCAATAAAGCAACCTTTTCTCAAAATAACTCACAAAGGTTAATTTAGTCTAACTTGATATATTACCTTGTACGTTCATGTAAACAGACTAGTGATCATTTGTTTGTACCTGACATGTTTCGACTACTTCCTGCAGTCTTCTTCAGAAGCGTCCGCTGTTACCGCTGTTTCTGAAGAAGACTGCAGGAAGTAGCCTAGTCGAAACATGTCAGGTACAAACAAATGATCACTAGTCTGTTTACATGAACGTACAAGGCAACCTTTTCTCAGTAGCCTAAAGGTTCTGTTCATGGCACAAAAATGATTCAATATAGAACCTGTTATTATGGTTTTAATTATCTAATGATGATTATTATTATCATCATTATTATTATTATATTTATATGTAAAATCAACCCTTTACAATCTTTTTTTAATAGGAAGGCGTTATTTGTCTCGAAGGGGAAATGGCGAATTATGAATACACAAATTCATAATTCACACAAAACACACAAAATGCACAAATTGTATAAAAACAACAACTTTGTTTCAAATAGAAAACAAATATTAAAAGGTTAAAACTATAAAAAGGCATTGCAGTGCTTCTGTCTTGCTCCATAAAGACATCGGGCCCTATTTTAACGGTCTGAAACGCAAGTGCGAAGCGCCAAACGCAAGTAGCTTTGTGGGCGGTTCTATGGCGCTGTCGTTATTTTACCCGGCGGATAAATGACTCTTGCGCCCGGCGCAAATCTAAAAAGGGTTGCCCTGAAGTAGCCTAATTACCCGTAGATGTGGTTTGGGCGTAACGTGCAATGAACCAATCAGAGCGTCTTCTCACATCCCCTTTAAGAGCGATGAGCGCTTGTTCCATGGCGGAGTGATATTATATTGGCGGATTTGCCAGGCGCACGCCAGGAACGGTTAACAGCCTCCGCATTACAGAATGCGGACACTTTTTGAGGACTGTACTGTAAAGTACCACCTGACCTATACTATACTATACTATATACTCAGTGGCGGGCCGTGACTTTTACCATGAGGCCTTCTATGCAATCATCCTGAATTAAACCGCTTTTCAAATGACTTAATAATGACGTCAGGGTTATTGCCATGTTGATGTAACCACCCAATATGACAACTGAAAGGGCTTTAAGAATGATGTTTTTTTTTTTTTTTTTAAGCCAAAACAACCACAACAAAACGCACGTAGCCTACCCTAGTCAGAAGCTGAAAAGACCGTAATATTCGTCAGATTCTACAATTTCCGACTGTCCATGAATGCAGCCAAAAATCTTCCGTCATTTAGTAAAAACGCCAAGGCCAGCTAGAAGCATAGATATATATAGAACACTAGATACGTCACGGCAATGTTGAGCTCCGGTCGGCTGACGGCCACCGCGGCGGCCATCTTGACTGGGTCAACCCGCTGCCTAGTGCATTACACCATATGGAAAATTCATACAAACATGTAGCAAATTTGAGCCGTGATGGCTCAGTGGATGACACTAA
>OMKX01058535.1:0-10819 GCA_900302425.1 Brosme brosme
AAGATGGTGCGATCTACGAGAGAGACGCAGAGGAACTGTCCTTACGAGGCTTTTGTCGGGATAAAAAACAAGTGGTCAGCAAAATAAAGAATATGTCGGCGTTTTTGCACTTGTAAATAGTTAATCGCGTTTGTAGCCTACACACAGACGTGAACTTATTCTTGCATGCGGGTGTCTTCATTCATAAAAAAATAAAAACATTCGGGAGTATGCAAATTATTCTAAAGAGGTCTAGACTCCGTGCGCAGCCCCGCCTTCTCCAGTGAACCAAGAAAGCTCGCGCCGGGGATTTTACCCCCTCGGTTTTACACAGGAAACTTGAGATAAGACGGTGAAATCGCCGGGCGTGCCAAGCCGCGACCGAACCGGCTTGGCAGTGTAAAAAAAATAAATAAAAAAAAAAGGCCTATTAATAAGAATTATTCAAAAACATGTTAAATTTCATGTATAAGTCGCACCTGACTATAAGTCGCAGGGGCAGCCAAACTACGAAAAAAACTGCGACTTATAGTCCGGAAAATACGGTAGTCTGTTATTAAGCAGCAACTACGTACACGTATTAGCACTAGCTCAATCTCGACTCGACTCGAATTTCTGTGGGTGGTTACGAACCAACCAAGTGGGCAGGTTCATGAATAATAATTTGACAACGCTACGTAGCAGTGTCAGCTTATCCAGATTGGCTAATTTTTTCTGACTTTTTCCTTTCATTGGCTATTGCATACAGCAGACAAACTGCATAGATTTCAAACTTACCACAGGTCACAAACTTATTCGGACCTATGTTATTTAACAAACAATAGGAAAAATGGGATTTTAATGGCACGGGACCTTTAATGTTCTCAAAGCAGCAGTTGTGTGATGCTGTTTTCAGTGCAACAAAGCTAGTTGCTGTACATCTTGTTAGAGGTCGTCCGATAGTGGATTTTTAAAGGCCGATATAATAACGATAGTTTGGAGCAGGAAAAACCCAATAGCTGATAAATTGGCCGATGTCAGAAATTAACTTGAATTTGACTTTATTAGAAACTGGATAACTGTTGAAATGAACATCTAAGTTAAAGTAATATAAACCTAAATAAATCAAACTAACCGTACAAAATCGAGTATGTCAAATAACTGGGCGTCAAACTGCCTTCTGTGGGGCACCTTGAAATCACAACCAAGTGACACTGGCGGCGGTGTGTGTGGACGTGTAGAGCTTGGTCTGGGCAGCGGTTGACGAGAGAACGTTTAGCTCCTTAGACTCTTACTGTAGAACGCCACAGTGTGTGTGGATACGCGGATGTGTAGACAATATAGTATGATGCTACAGTACGTGTGGATTGTGAAGCTCCTTCTGAGCAGCGGTTCATTTATTTGCTGCGTCCGAGGGAGGATGAGTCTTCCCGAACCCTATAGTATAACACTACGGAGTGTGGCACATTTCATATGCAACATTGCTTCTAATAACGCTTATACACAGCAGCACTAAAAGTATCTCAAAGTTGTCTTAACCAGGGGGCTCACACGCCCCCGAATCCCAGCTGGAACAGCGGGTTCACTCGCTCTATAAAAAGTGAATGACCCCTTTATTACCGCAACATCGTTCAGTTTGTGGGGTGCTTTAGTTCGGCAGAGACGGCACTACTTCAAATGGCTGCTTTTGCATACCCTTTTTTAACAGCTATTTTGTCACTCTGAATTGAATCTTTATTAGAGAATATCCTGAAGTGTGAGTTCATGGCTCACATCGTTGGTAACAGAACATCCTGAAGTGTGATTTTGAAGATTACATTGTTGGTCTACAATGGACGATGCACTGTTCTATGGTTTATCACTGGCCAGGATGGATAACATTGTTAAACACCACTTACATTAATGTTCGTGCATATTCCAGGGGTAAGGAGGATCCTTAAGAGTACAATTTATTTTCATGAATCGATAGTAAAAGTTGACTGGTTTATTTTCCTCCCTGTCAGCTTGTCTTGTATTGTGAACAAGGAGCTGACAGTGTTGCGTTATATATTCGGGGGATAACTTTTGTGGGGAGAAAAAACTGAAAACGGATCAGAAATTACTTGAATGCCACTTCTCAGCCTTGCTATGAAATCAGCTGTTCCAATGTTTATCCCGGGACCGCAAGGTTTAGCCCACATTTTCTAACCCTATCGCCTGAATAATGCGTTGAAGGTTTTTTCATGGAGTGGAAAAACTGAAAAAAGTATCTCTGATGTCATCTACATTGAAAAAGGTAATTTAAAGTCTGACGCACATTTATGGCTGCCCCTCTCCCGGTCAGGTCAACACCTATCAAAACCATGTTCTAAACAGGTACACACGGACCACCTTGACTCTGTGCATGGAGCAAAACGGTGAGGCACGTCCCTGCGTGACCAGTGGAGGCTGAGCAGCCATCGGCCACTATTGGAGCCAAGTTCTGAAGATAACCATCGTTTGTAAAACGTCCTATCTGTGCTGATGAATCGCCCAAACGATTAATCTGTAATTTTCTTGGAGAAAATGCACTGTACAAAAAACTACTAACTAATAACTGTTGGACTGTCACTGGTTTTACATTGTCTGTATATGGAGCTGTTAGGTTATGAACCCATCATTGAAAGGAAATACAAGAAGCCAGGGGTCAACAGGCCTAATTCTAGCATGCATCAACAATACTAATGTTGAAATGTAACATTAAGAGAGAGTTCCCAGTGCAAAAGACCAGAAATCTTGTTTCCTTACCCTGTGGAAACTCTCCTCTCTAAGACGTACAACATTTACATTTAGGGCATTTAGCAGACACTTTTATCCAAAGCGACATACAACCATACACACACATTCATACGCTGACGGCAGAGTCAACCATGCTAGGCGACAGCCAGCTCGTCGGGAGCAGTTAGGGTTAGGTGTCTTGCTCAGGGACACCTCGACACTCACCTAGGAGGAGCCGGGGTTCGAACTAGCAACCTTTCGGTTACAAGTCAACCCTCTCTACCTCCTGAGCTAAGCCGACCCTTATAACAGCATCCAGATATAACCTCCAAAGATGGTTTTGAATGTAATGTAATGAGAGAATGAAAAGAAAAAAGTTTATTCTGGAGGGTTAGGTCAGATGGACTAATCCAGTGAACAGAGGGAATGTGTGGACAAGGGTAGCGATGGGAAGGGGGGGGGTGAACCAAGTGTTATGAAGAGGGAGTGAGAGGAGCAGGGTGAATGAAAAGAGGGAATGCGAGCTGAGAGAAAGGGGGTCAGGATTGTGAGGATCAGCTGTGAACTGGAGCGAGCCTGGCTGAAGGTGCAGACAAAGAGGGATGCTTGGTTATTCATGCACGGATACTTAAAAACATATGATCTATGCATAACCAATGTGGCAAACCTTAAATGACTTACACTGTATAAGAGAACAACCATGCATTACAGCGTTATTATTCTAAGGTTGTTTCAACTTTGTAGATACAATCTACAAAAAGGAGAAGATGGAAAAGAGGAGAAAGAGAGAAAAAAACGTCTTGGCACATAAAATGCAAACACAAAAGCATAATTGATGCTCATAATATTTATGATTCAATTGAAGGTCTAGTGTGTCGAATTTAGTGGAAACTAGTGGTCCAGTAGGTATGGCTGTTTTGCAAAAAAGCAACATACATTTTTATCGGACCAAGGTTGATTTTTGACGGCTCTAGCGAATAAATTAGTTGAACCAATCACAATGGGGTGTCTTTGTCATAGTCACAGTGGTCACTGTACATATGATAGGAAATGGCAACCTATTCACATTTCTCACAGTCCTCTGATTGCATCTATAGTAGTAAACTACATTCATAGACCAATAATTATCTAGGTCTGTTATGTATTGATATATTAACAGCAGCCGGTAGCAGTTGGCGCTACAAGCCAATGTTTACTTGCGGGATGAGATTATAGATTACTTTTGATAACATGACGGTGTGCAGCTGTATCGCTAGTTTCATTTTCGATACCAGCTTTCTCAGAAAGTTAGCCCACTTTGAGTTATCGAACAGGGCAACAACCTCAAAATGTAATAAAGAATGCACACCCGCTTATCATTGTCCCCCTCATCCGGAAATCTGTCTTTCGCTCCACAATTTTAAAAGTGAAACTCCGAGAGAGGGCTAAGCTCTCGGACACTTATAGTATAACCCCAAGGGGGGTGCGGGGCTCTGTCTGTGCCATCAATGCTAACAGATTATATCGGGGAACAAGGACGAAAACAGTTCATCATCCTTCTATGTATCCATCCGTCTGTCCCTCTATCCTTCCTTCCATCCATCCATCCATCCATCCTCACCTTCCACTCGAGACTCCAGGTGTTTGTTGAGTTCAGCGTCTTTCCTCACAGCCTCCTCTGAGATCTTGGGAGCGTTGGGGAAACATACCAGCACAACGCTCATGTTATCCCGACTCCCCTGAGGAAGGGGCAGAGACCAGAGACAGAAGAATTAGCAATTAGTGGCTTCTGTACGATGCTGAAAACAAAGATCAAAAGTCCCAGGAGTGGACTCCTAAGATCCCAAGGATCGTATTTCATGAATCCATTTCTTATGTCCTTCAAGGAAATACAGGGTTAAGAGTATAAATGGTACAAAACATTGGACAGATTTGAAATTATTGTCTAAAACACATTCATATTGAGAGAAAGATAGTAAAAGAAACGACACTATAGATTGTGCCGCCATTTAACGACAGAATTTAGCGATATGGGTGATAGCCATTAGCTTTGTTGATTCTTATAGATTCATTCACAGTGACTACTACGGATACACACAACGTACCTTGTGCAAGCAGGTGTCCACCAACTCATTGCAAACCCTCTCCAGATCGTGGGACACCTCCAGTCTCGATCGGACAAACCCGCACAGCTCCTCGTTGGACATGACGTCCCAGATGCCGTCACAAGCCAGGACCACAAACTGGTCGTGCTCGGGGGACCGCACCATCTCAAACACCTCCGGCTCAGGGCTCACCAGCTGCTCTGTCTGGCCTTTCCCGTCAACGCACTTGTAGTCAAAATCCCCCAGGGCCCTCGAGACGGCAAGCGAGCCGTTCACTCTCTGGATCATCACGGAGCCACCGGCATTCTGGATGCGCTCCTTCTCCCGCGGGTTGCAGGGCTTGTGGTCCAGCGTGGAGAAGCACACGCGAGCGTTGCGGTACAGCACCGCCCGCGAGTCCCCACAGTTGATGAAGAAGAGGTGCTCCGGGGACAGGAGGACCCCCACCGCCGTGGAGCCGCTGCGGTCCATGCCGTTCCGCAGGTCCGAGAAGCTGCGCATGTGCTGGTCGATGTGGAGGAAGCCGGCGCGGATCCTGGTTTTCACCGCCTCCACTGTAGGGGGGGCCGGGGAGTCCGGCTCTGGTGTGGAATTATCCAAGTCGTGATTCGCGCCCAGAAGCCCTGAACTGGCGGCGAAGATGTGCTCCAGAAGGTGCTTTGAGCAGTAGTGGGCCACCCGAGAGCCGGCGTGGCCATCATAGACAGCAAAGAAGGACCAGTCAGCCATGCCTTGGGCAGGGAGCCCCGGCAGGGCCGTGTGGGCGTCCTCCATCTCCACCCGCCAGCCCTGCATGGAACTCAGGCCGTAGCGCAGCCCGTTGCCCTCGCCATGGGCGTTGTATTTCTCCGTCTTGGGCTTGTCCAGGAACGCCCCCATAGCTCTACCCTTGAGAGACAACTGCTGGAGGGGGGGGGGAATTATTTATTATTCAGGCAGAAAAAAAAGCCTACTTCAAGTTTAAAAGACCCTAACCTCAAAATCAATAATGCAATTATTGAGTGCCAAAACCATTGATACTCAATGACAGGAGCATCGTGGTTGTGTACAAGCACAAAGGCAAAACATTTTTAACTCCATAAATGTATTTTGGACTCATTACGAGCCTAGATGGACATGAATAACATGTCAATCTAAAGAGTTCGACGTTGATAACTTTGATGCTGAAAATACGTCGAGGTCAATATATTTTTTCGACGCATGTTGAATTGTAATTGATAAAAAAATAAATAATAGGTTATTGTGGATGTGTTCACATGTCAGTTGCTTTTGGGTGGTTAAGTGTAACGGTTTCCCCAGACACCCTCAATGCATCGACAGCATGGGAGTACATGAATACACAAATGAGACAACAAAACGTCTGCTGTTTGCTGTTAAAAATGGATTTTCCTTCTGCCACCGAGGTGGAGCAATATAATATATTTAAATGGCCGAAGGAGCTGGAAGGCAAAGTTAGGAGGAGCAAAAGATGGCGATGCGAAGTTGGACGAAGGGCACGAAAGAAGTAACCAAGCATTGTGGTTGGATGAAAAGGTTTTGGTTAAATGGCAAAGCCTCATCCAATAATAAGGGGTCTGCTCTGTCCATGTGAAACTCAACTTAGAGTTACAATAAGAAATTACACTTGCGGGAAAATTAGGGGAAATTACACACTGTTTTCCCTTCATCGCACAACTTTAAGCCTGGCCTATGCTTAAACCAACACGAAATGGCTACAGAGACGCTTAAAGATAAACATGAATACAGGTTGCTAAAAATGTTTAGCAACCTGATTTGTTGTCTGATCAATTGTGTTTATATGGCTAAAATAAAAAATGGTATTTAAGTAGGTATTTTCTCAAATGGTAGCGTTTGTATAATACAGGAACTAAAAGCACAGCATTGTGTGATTGTGCAGGCAGGGAAGATGAATAATCTGAATATCTTTTATATAGAACCAATGCATGGCAATCATATGTCCTTTACTGCTAAAGGGACTGACCAGATTGACATATAAACGATGTGCCTCTGGAACGACTAGAACAGGGAGAGCTGAGAGCAGCGAGGCTAAGAAATTCACCCCAAACGATTGTTAGTGTGAGTGCACCTTTTAGAAGTTCAAATATTTCCACTTTGGGCACTGAGCGCAGAGCATCACTGCTCGTCAACGGAAGAGAAGACGTGCTTCCATGTGATCGGCCCCTTAATAAGTGTAGTCTTTTCATGTTTATCAAACACATTACCAATGCGTTATAATAAGAAGGGAACGCTTTGCCATTGTGGCTCATTATTCAAGTTGCCAGCATGCTTCCTTTGATTGTTCAATGAATGAGTGTTGATTAGGACATGATTAGGCTACAATCTGGCCTTATTCTACCTTGATGGACGATGTGTGGGTCATCTGCCATTATGTTAAGTATAAATCTTTGTGTATGTAAGTCATATAACGTTTGAATAACTGTGATAAATATAATTAAAGGTTTAAGTTAAAAGAACATAGTGAATTATACTATATACTTACATTTCCTTATATCTTGCTGTCAGTCAAAGGCAAAGATATCTGAATGAATTGTATACGTTTTGGAATGAAAATTCATTGTTTTGATTATTTGATTAAAGCTAGGGAAGGCAAATCGTTGTAGAAGCATTTTATTCATTGTTGTTGAAAGCAATCAATAAATCAAAAGCTTTAACAAAAAAAGAAAAGATCGGGTATCTGGGGCAGTTCCAATCATTCTATTATTATTATTTATTATTATTATTACACCTGCGCACACTCTGCCCATTAGGGCTGAAGTCAACCAAAGAAATGCTGGTTGACTGATATAACAGATTTCTGCACGTTATCTCTAGATGAACTTAATCGGCCAAAGTGCATTCTACTCTACCTGCTAGCCCTAATATGGAGGAAGTGGTGTTTGGAGGGACCAGTGGGATTTTTACATTTACATTTAGGGCATTTAGCAGACGCTTTTATCCAAAGCGACTTACAATGGTTCATACACACATTCAGACACCGACGGCGGAGTCAACCATGCAAGGCGACAGCCAGCTCGTCGGGAGCAGTTAGGGTTAGGTGTCTTGCTCAGGGACACCTCGGCACTCAGCTAGGAGGAGCCGGAATTCAGATCCACTCTTGGTCAAAGTCCGACTCGGTTATGGCAGAGCTTCACTATAAAGAGAGTCCACACCAGATACGGAGCGCTGGGTTAAGCAGCTTTTCCTAATAGAAAGACCACACACTGGAAGATTCGATTTGTTTGTTCTGTTTAAAATAATGGGACACAATGGATGGCGCTGCGATACGTGCCAAGGTACCAATTCCGATATGTTAACACTCAGAGCCTATCGAGCATTACACAGGAAAGTTCACATAGCATCACAAGCAACTTGAAAAATAAATATGAAAAGAAAATGCCTAACAGCATAAAACTATATGCCTACATCCTTTTTTGTTGTCCTTTTTAACAAAAGCCACACTGACTACTTCTTTGGCATTGTGTCAATTACTTTGGAGCAGAGTAAAAGTTCAGCACAATAACTAGCAGTCTCCATTAAGTTTGGTGAATTCAAACTTGACTCCCTGTCTTATAGTATATACATCTTGTAGTCTATTAAACCATATGATTATTAAAACAGATACGATTTCAATGTTATTTTTATTCATAATTAATGCTATGTCCCTCCGGCCCCCGAAAAAAATGGATTAAGAAGCACTTTTCTCCTTATGAAAGCAACACCAGCGAATGTCCAACCAATGAGAATTTGATCGAACAAATGCATATTGACCGACCGATCGATCAACCGACAGAGCTTGACAGCCCAACTGGCCGTGCACTCATTAAGCACGACCCGAGTCTTCCACATGGCTAGTCTGACCTATTGCTAAAGCTAGCCACTTAGTGATGGGTTTTCTGGGAGTGGCTTTGGAGGGACGCCCGAAGGCAGGGCTCTACATTGATAGGATTTCACTCACATTTGCCCCATAAAATATATGTGCCAACCGGAATGATAATTAACAAGCAGTGTGCGAGTAAAGATTAACACCTACTGTAATATTTTTTCCCCCACACTGTTCGATAACTACAAGTTCCACATCCCACCAGCCGCATCACGGTCATTTCTATGAAGACGTTCTGCTATCGGTACTGGAGAAATGAGTGAGTTTGATTTACATAGAGGCAAATAAAGATAAATTATTGGCGTCTCAAACATAATCTTGCCTGTGTCTCTCTCTTGGCGCCTTTGTTCACACAATAAGCGGCCTGTGGTTTTATACACACACACACACACACACACACACACACACACACACACACACACACACACACACACACACACACACACACACACACACACAAAGGTGGAGTACAGTACAAAGTGAGACTCTCTCATCATCATGGCAGAGAGAACTAAACAATCTACAGTGGTTATTTCAATTTAAGCTAATTGTTCAGCTAGCAAAGCTTAGCTACTTGCCCCTGCCTTTACGTGGTGAGAAAGAAGAGGTATTCTTCCCCTGCTGACAGCGTTTTACTGTCTGTGTCCAGGCCTCCTCCAGCCCAGGGACAGGGTCTCCTCTACAGGGACACCATAGGTCAGGTAGGAGTCAGGCAGGTATGTTGATATTTCTGCAGAAGAACTGCTAGAATTATTTACTAGGTTAAATTAACTGTTTTCATTGAGATATAAGAATAATAAGAAAATTAGAATAAGAAAATAAGAATGAGCAATGCCATTTCTGTTCATAGTTTTTTTTTTTATAACCGATAAGCAGTATCGATAATAGTAGTATCAATAAAATCCTACCGAAACAAACCCCTAGAGACTCACGCCACACACACTTAAGACACTAAGCCCAGATCCCCTTCTCACCCTGTGGGTGGATTTGTGGGGGAACACAGAGGGGTGCAGGTATGCCTCTGTATTCATGCTTGCACCTGTGTGCGTGTGTGTGTGTGTGTGTGTGTCTGTATTTAGATGTTATACATTTTTTATAAATTCATATTTCACTGTGCTCCCGGTTGATTTCATTGCGTGAGGAGAACGTACTCCTTTAAGTGTAGAGTAAGTTAGTGTAGAGCCCTGCCTGAGAAATATGAGAAAATGAGAAATATGTCAGATAAATACCACTGACAAAATATAATCGTATTCTGCCAATATCTTATCAACACAATGACAGTAGTTGACTGATGACAGACTGGTAGTCTGTTAGTAGTTTGTGGTATGTCTTAATGTCTATTCTGTTGAATTACATCAAAGAGAAACCTGAATGTACACATGCAATTCAGTCTCACCCTGAAATGGTGAATTGAGCAGGGGCGATTCTAGGGTCAGAGCTTTAGGGGTGCTGAGCACCCAATGAGCCCCACTGTCACCACCCAAAAACTGTCACACAAAAATTGATTATTATTCTTGCAAAGCCTGGTTCAGGTTAAATCCTCTGTAAAACATGAATGAATACAGCAAAACATTGAACTTTCTTTTATTGTCTAGTTTGATAGTCAGACACATGAGCGTCGCTAGCAATTGAAAACATTCGGGGCTGTAGCCCAGAAGTTAGAGTCCTTTTAAGATGGGGGTTCGGGGGTTTCTCCCCCGAGAAAATTTGAAAATCGGGCTGATGAACATGCAATTTTAACGTAGTTTGAGAAGGAAAGGACAGACCAATCGTCATGTCTGACTCACGTCGGGGCAGGCCTACTGAGTAGCAGTGGCGGACCTACCATTAACCCATTTGTACTGGATGCTGCGCGGCGCAACATTGCATCTACCGCCGGTTGCTGTGTAGCGCAGCTTTGAATCTCCTGCCGGCTGCTGCGTAGCGCAGCAGTGTTGATTGGTCGTCATTTTCAAGACGCGTGCAGCATAGAATACACTGTCAGTGGTTCAGATACACATGAAGTGGGTCTTGTTGATTTTTTAAAACCATGTGACCACCCAAATGTTGTGTGGTTCGCCGAAAATCACGTCAATCAATCAGACATACACGTGCGTTTATTGTTGATTTGTTTTGGAGCGAGGCGAGATCGCTACGACAGGAGGATTTTGACAACGAGGGC